>JARFXV010001669.1:0-52751 GCA_031761425.1 Cosmopolites sordidus
TCATTCTGCCCTACGCCACTGCCAAACCAGAAACAGTAGTCGGCCATATGCAGCTACCATTCCGGTCCCACTTACAGGATTATATGCTTCTTCCTGTACATTTATATTTAAAGAAAAAGGGTAAAAAAATAAAACAATAAAAATATCACAAGGAGGTTTACTGGTATGGTTCATTAAAACCTTACTGTAATAGACCTCAGAAAAAGAAAAAAAAAACTCACAAGTTTCCCTAAATTAAACGAGCTCCTGTCTAGTTCTCGGCGAATTTAAATTAGGTGATATTAAATCTACTTAAAGTATGTTAATTCAATGAAGTTAATCGAAACTAATCAAATGGGAGGTATGCTAAAGTAAACTAAAATAAAAACTGATCGAATTGTATATTTCCTGATGGTAGTCAGAGAAGTGGGCAATTGATATAAAGAATCGTGAAATATTAACTCAATATGGAATAATAAAAATTATTATTTGGCTTTTTTTTATTCTTTGCCCCGCCGCTTGTTTAGCTAGAGACTGGGGTATCCAAGTACCAATAAGCTCGCTTGCTGGTGATTCTGTGTCCCTATGCGGAGGACCCTAAAAGGTCTAGAATCTGTATTAACCGATCGTGCACAAAGTGACCACAAAAAGTCTGGTTTTGATAATAGCTGGGCTCCGAAATAACTAGTTCTATAACGTTCTGGTCCTTAATTGACCGGGATCTATAATTGTCGGGTCATAAAACCCTCTACAAAAAAATACCAAAAAAATAAGCCTGAGCATGGCTTGGCAACTAACCTACATACCTCTGTCGGAAGGATAAGGCGTGGAGACATCTGTTCAGCTCGAGATTTGAAATTAGAGAGAGAGAGAGAGAATTTTAGATTAATGTCAAATAGAAAAATAATAATAAAATATAAGTTAGTAGTGAAAATAATTGTAAGTAATTAAAAGTAGTATAAATGAAAAAAATTAAATATAGTTATGTGTTAATAAAATTGACAAATCTTATGTACTAATTGAGTTGCAGTTTGGTGAAAATTCCCGTACAATTGGGGACCATTCATACGCTAGGCGGGAACAGCATTTGAAGTTGCCTGTCTTGGCATTGTCCTGAATGATACAGGTGCACTTTTAAATAAGATTCACGCACAATAATCTTACCAGTAGCGGCCGATAATTTGTAAACGTTACAACTGTCATATACTCTTTACGGGTTACCAAATGGCCTCAGTTACTGTCGCGGCCCTAACCTGAAGGTGTTTAATTCAAAATCATATGAGCGTCGCGTATTATGAGTTCAGCCCCATTTCTTCAAACGGTCAGTAGTGTTAACATCAACTGATTCGAATTAGTAACGTTTTGGGGGGAAAAAGGAAACACTGGCAAAACCCAACACTGGCAAGGAGGAAAGGAAATTATTTTTCTTCGAGACAACGCACGACTACATACAGGAAATAGCACGTTGGAAACGATCACAAAGTTGGATTGAAAGGTTTTATCGCACCCGGCGTAATCTCCAGACTTGGCCTCTTCGAATTTTCATCTCTTCCGATCCCTGCAACATCATCTAGTTGAGAGCCGCTACTCATCTTTTGAGAAAGCTGAAAAAAGTCTGAATAACTTTCTCATGAAACAGTGACGAAAGTGAGGAAAAGTTTCTTTTTAAATAAATGTCAAAGTAAAGTCGAGATTTTCAATAGTTCTGGTGCATGTAGAAGAAAAATTATTAAATTTATCTTCTTGGAGCTAAATCCGACCAGCTAGTAATATTTTTTGATTTTTATTTATTTAAACATAATTTATAAATAAATTTTTAATAGATATTATATTTTCTATCTGATATTTTCAGAGATAATGTATGATATAAGCTAACATTCAACTTTCCGATATTCCATAAAAACATGGCAGCATCCTTATCAGTCATTATCGCTGTTTAAATCTTTGATATCAACATCAAGGGTAGATAACAAAAGTATTTCGTAAAAATAGAGATTAAAATAGCAGTTAACCTTTCGAATATCACTTCTTTACATTGTTTTTAAAATATCTACAAAGATACATCATTGTGTTATTGTGTTATTACATATGTCTTAAGTTAATGGGCCTTTCTCGTAAAATGATAGATTTTTAAACTGTGTAAAATGAAATTGGTGATAAGATTTCGAAAATTTATCGAAAAAATATCGATTTTTGAGAAAAGATTAAGGCAGAGTTGAACTAATTGAGTTATGGCATTGCAGATAACATTTGTATCAATACAAATTTTAAAGGATTTCGAAGAGTACGCCTGTACTAATTTTAAGATTCGTCAGAGATAAGGAACAACCTAATATTGCCTATCAATATCAAGATCAATAGATGGTGTGATTTGATTTCAAGCAAAAGTGTTTAAGTGTACTGTTCGAAAACAGTTCGTTCTGTCACGTATAGAAGGCCACGGTGATGGTGTTCGGTCCGATAGGTGAAAAAAAATACAACATGACTGACTATTTAAAAGCGGACTTTTGTCATGTTGTAGAAGGAGATTATGATTTCCAGAGAGGAAGGAAGAAGACGGAGAACATGGCAGTTTGTCATCAATTATGGAAAATTCAACTTGACATCAAACGGAAAAGAGGTAAATATTAATTTTATGTTAAATCTTAGTTTGCATCTGTGCAGGTTATCTAAAACCAATTTAATTATATTATATATATATATATATATATATATATATATATATATATATATATATATATATATATATATATATATATATAGAGGGCGCGGAAAAAGTTCCTGTACTTTTTTTAAATATTTCAACTGGCTGTAACTACCAGACAATTCAACAAATCAACAAAATTTAAAAACAAAAATCTTTATTAGACCCGTAAAAATAAAATTGCCCCCTTGGGTGTCAATACATTTACGAAGTCGCTTGCGAATGTTTCCGACGATGCTCGCACACTGTCCACTGTAATTTCACCCCAGGCGCGTGTCAAAGCCACTTACAGCTGGTCAACCGTGACGTAGCGGGTCTCCGAGATTATTGCTCCAGGATGGACCACACCGAGTAGTCCATCGGGTTAAGATCCGCCGAGTTAGGCGGCCAAACGTCTTTGCCCCAAAAGCCGGGAAACAGCTCTTCGCAGACGGCAATTGTCGAATTGGCGGAATGCGCCGGCGCCCAGTCTTACTGAAGCGTGAATCCAACTGGGCCAAAGTGCTGCGCCGCCCACCGCTCTAGTACGTCGCGGAGGACACGCTGCTGGTAGCTGGCAGCATTGATCTTGACGTTCCGCTCGATGAAGACCAGTGGCGTCTTTCCGGTAGCGCAGATCCCGGCCCAGACCATGACGGAGGCCGGAAAATAGCTGCGCCCGATGGTTTTTGCAGCCGCGGTCTTCTGCTGACCTTTCCTAAGCAGTTGACGGCGATTCTGACGGTTGTGGAGCGGCTCGACGGTAAAGATCTTCTCGTCGGTGAAGAGCACTTTCGACAGGCGAGCACCACCGAGCAGATGAAGCATCCGACAAGATTTCTCGAGTCGTTTCGCCTTCATCGCGTCGTTGAGGAAATGGACGCCAGCGATCTTGCAGCTGCGCAATCCCAGCTTCCTCCTGACGATGTGACGGATGCTTTTCTCATCAACGCAGAGCTCTTTCGCCATCTTCCGCATCGAACGCTCCGGATTTCGTTGAATTCGGCAACGTGGTGGTTCGGTCGTGGTGGTTGGACGGTCGCACGGCTTCGAGGACGGTCCGCAGTCCCGCCGGTCTCCTCATAACGCTTCACGGCATCGTAGACGGTTTGCTTCTTGTAACCAGTCGTGCGAACAATGTCAGCCGTCTTCATTCCTTGTTTGTGCAATTCGACCACAGTGACACGCTGATTTTCACGAGACATAACTTCAACGTAACTGAAAGTAAATAAATAATTACGACACATTCTGGACCAAAATTAAACAAGGAATTTAATAAAACCATCAGAAATGACAAATAACTTAATTAACAAAAATGTTGGCAAAAATACATAAACAAAAAAGTACGAGAATTTATATATATATATATATATATATATATATATATATATATATATATATATATATATATATATATATATATATATATATACAAGGTGCGGAAAAAGTTCCCGTACTTTTTCCGAAAACCATAACGGAAACCATAAAATTTGTAACATCGTATTGATTGATGATTGATATTGAAAATAACATTAATTGATTGAAATAAAGTGAAATTTATTTTGCCTGCCATGAAATGTGATCTTTGAGACTCTCATAGGGTTTCAAGAGTTCAATAAAAAGGATATATATATATATATATATATATATATATATATATATATATATATATATATATATATATATATATATATATACCCTTTCGCCCTATAATAAGCATTAGTAAGATTTTTCATTATGTCCCCCTCCCCCTCTTAAAATCTTACGTAAAATACAATAACAATTTTTAAAAAACTTAAAAATATCATTAAAATAGTTTTTTTTCTTATTTTTATCACTTTTTATATTTTAAAACTAATCACAACCAATTGTTGCAACTTATCATATTTAACGTTTTTTATATATCTTTGTTATATTTATAGTAAAGGTAAAAGGTAAAGTGTTAGGGTTAGAGGCGCATCAGCAACTAGGCTATTTAGCGACTGGACCTACAGCTTAATGTGGGTTCCGAACCACGGTCATCAGCTTCCGACAAACCCAGGCCAGCACCCCCCTCGGGCCATAAACCCTTGGTTATGTGCCTATCCATAAGTCTATCAGGAAACCTACCGACTGGCGAGTGACCAACGTAGAACACTTCTCAGAAGGCATGCGGCCTTACCCAGCCTTTAACTGGCGTGACTGAGGGGTAATTCGTAGTTGGATTTTGCACTCTTGCCTTGAAACAATCACAAACATTTAGGAAAGTTAAACGGACAGAAGAAAGAAAAATAACCATCCGAGCGCTGAAATCGAACCAGCTACCGCTCCAGCACGGATTCGGCATAGCAGCGGCGGGCCGCTGCTCTTACCGCCGCACCAACGCGATCGGCATAATTTTAGTAATTATTACAATTGTTTAATGTGTTAAACATTGAACGTAATATAAATTATGAAAAAATCGGTATAACATAAAAATATAATTGAATTTCAGATATAATTTAACTTTATGTCTGTCATTGGCGAAACAATCCACTCTTCTAAATTTTGCACTACAGGTACAATATCATTTTATTTGCTCTGTCTAATGTTTCTTCATCTACAATTACCTCTTTTCCTCTCTGGAAGCGGGACTTTTCAGACGTTTCAGCGGGTAATTTATTGTGACGATTACGCTTGTGCGAACGTAAATTTTTTTCAGAAGCAATTTATAGATTACATATTAAACACGTACGTTTGTCAAGAGCTTTTTGTACGGATGGATAGTAAAAATCAGACGGTACTTATCGGTTTTTGTAGGGAATCGAAATTTGCAATGCCAAACGCACAAAAAAATTACAAAACATTTTTTGGAAGTGTATCAGTTGGAGATGGTGCTATTATTGAATGTTGATTTTGTTCAATCAAAATGGACGGAGGAAATAATCCTGTAGGTAGTAAAGTACCCAAACTACTTCGCAGCTTGCTACAACATTTCAAATCACCATATTTGTCTACTTGAAGAAAATATTCGATTCGCGTACACATTTATCATATCTATCTTGAGGAATAAGTGAATCAGTAGTCTCTTCCTGCTTGCATGGATGAACAAACGTTGACACAAATTTTTGTCCATCAATGATCGTAGAACTCCATATGGATGCCAAAATTTCACTAGCAGCCGCAAAATTTTGAAGTTCTAGATCATTGTTGACTGTGGAGTCAAAGTGTGATCCAAAAGTATCATGAGGTAATACTAGTCCCGACAATTGACCACTAATTGGAGCTTTTCGCCGTTCCATGTGATTGAATGCACTCCGTCCAGGTGCATTAGTTGCATAAAATATTGCGTCCACATTTTATTTTTTAATATTTTACTACGTCAGTGATCGGGTCCTCCATCGACTGTAAAGATCATAATAGGCTTAACTGCACCTTCAGATGTTCGAGTCAAGTCTTTAAAAGAGCCCAGATCTAACAATCGTGTAAAATTAGCAGCATGTGAAGAAGCAGTTGACAAAGAGTGTTTTCCACTTCTAATAGAAACATAAGTTGGCCAACTAAGTAGTTAATCCAATCATGACCTGGTAATCTAACACGGTACTCCATACCCATCAAAAATGGTGATCTAGCTTTGTCATCCTACCATTGTTATAATTATCATTTACAAATAATTTGTTATTGATGATCATGAAAAATATTGTCATTCATACAATATGAATGACAATATGAATCGTTCTTTATTACCTGAGATAAAAAGATCGCTTGATCTGGTTCTAATAAAGAAGCCCAATAGTACAAGGAACGAATCGTTGATATACAAAATAATGCATCTTTTTGATTCTTATGCAAATCAGCAGTTGATCGAGCCAACTCTTTTCCCTTCGTGACTTTTTGATATTTTTGGTTGAAGAGGAAGATAAGTTGCACTTCTCGAAATTTGAAGATAAGACTTTTGAAGATATTTGAGATAAGTGAATTTGATGATGTTGGTCCGAAGTTTTAAAAGTATCGAATGTCGACGTGGATTTGCTGCACTCTCTTATGTTAACTATCCTTAATATATGATGAATTATAAGTTGATCACATAGCCGCGATCTACTGGTTCATTGTTTACGATATTATTCCGTTTCGGATATTGGGTTTTTAAATTCAACATTTGTTTTTTTTTTCTTTTAGCTCTAAATTTTGCTAGTAAATCGCATTTTTTTATAACCGTTTGAGTTTGCTCTTTTCGCGTGATATTTTTTTCTTCAAGGCATTTATGTCTTTATTGGTATTAGAACTGGAAAGTCCGATGTCTCGTGATAAAAGCTGATTGCTCAAACTTTGGTGTAGGCAATCAAGTAATCAATTCCTGTGGCTCAAAATCCCTGTAGCTCAAGTACCCGAATCGTCGTGTACTATCTCGGACTCGTCTTCAACATAGACATTAACATCAAGAGTAGTAGAAATACAAAATGTCAATGAAGATTTGGTTGAAGCTAGTTCTGAAGTAGGATCTAGTGGCATAGGTTCAATAGGCAGTAACTGTCAAAATATTTGATTCAAAAAATTATAATAAAAAATTTTATGATTTTTTTTACATTAAAAATGAATATTATTCGTAATTATTACTCAGCTTACCGTCATTAAAAAAAAAAACTGTGTAAAGTCGTTATTTTCTTTTTTGAAGTACCCTTATTTAATTCTTTAATTTTACCATCAATAAAATTTTCAAAACCTTGTTTGTCTTTCTTAAATGTTTCTCTTGCACTTTTTCTTTATTAGGTGCGCATAGACCCGGTTGTATCACGGAAAGCATTCTGACTCATTTTCGAGTGTTCTTTCTGATCCTCCACACCTCTTTCATCCTTTCTCCGTGGATTCCCTTTCTCTCCTCCGTCCACTTTGTTCCTGATCTCCTCGAAACTTCGCTCTCTTATGCAACGTTCCACATATGTATTTTGTGTTTGTACGTTCTTCTATCCTCAATCTCTGTCGGACCCATTTGTGCCTTTCCCAGATCAGCTCTGACTTGTTCGATCAATGGTACTGTTGACTTGACTCCTTGTATGTACGTAAGAATTCTGTTGGTAGTCTTGTCGGTGGGAGTCTACTGATATGTTCATAGAATTTCAACCTTTTTTTTCTTAAGTCCGCCACTACGTTGGACATTCTCTCTGTGGTCTTTCGAGAATGTAGTCTGTATCCTTCCTCTGTCAGTTTTGGCCCGAGAATTTTCCTCATAATTTTGCGTTCTTCTTTTAGTATGTTTTCTATGCCGCTTTTTGTATCGAGTGTAAGTATCTCGCTTGCGTATAGCACCTCTGGTTTGATTACTGTGTTGTAGTGTCTTATTTTTGCGTGTGTGGATAGGCATTTCTTATTGTAGATATTGTCTGTCTTGCCGTATGCTCTCTTCATCTTCTGCAGTCGAGTCTTCTGTGCTATCTTCTCTCCTCCTGTGGGTTTGAGGATCTCACCCAGGTATTTGAAGTGAGTGACCCTATTTATTTTGCCGTATTTGGTGTTCAAATTTTGGACATTTAATTTTGAGCAGAAGAATTCGGTTTTTTGAAAGGATATTTGTAGGCCAACTTTCTCTGCACATTCCTCGAGGGCTTCGATCTGTTTGGTTACCCTTTTTTCATTGTCTGCGAGTATGGCTAGGTCGTCCGCGAAGGCTAAGCATGATATATCTATGTTATTTTTGGTTCGTCCGAGTCGTATTGGTTTCCAGTGTCCTTGCTTTTTTAGTTCCTTTTCCCATTCCCTTATGATTTTGCCCAGGACCAGGTTGAAGAGGAGTGGGGATAATCCATCTTCTTGGCGTACTCCGGTTTTAATCACGAAGGGTTCGGAAATTTTTCCCATAAATTTCACTTTAGAGATTGTGTCGGTCAGTGTCTGCTTGATCAATTGTAGTGTTTTGGGGTCGAGTCCTTGTTCTTCAAGGATGTTGAACAGAGATCTTCGGTCAGTGCAGTCGTATGCTTTCTTGAAGTCAACGAACGTGCAGATGATTGGGATGTTCCTGATAGCTTTCTATTGCAATATTGTTTTTAAGTTAAAGATTTGTTCAGTACATGAGCGACCAGGGCGAAAGCCTGCCTGGTACTCGCCAATTTTGTGTTCTAGTTGTTCCTGTGTTCTCTGGAGAAGGCATGCTGAGGAGATTTTGTAAGTGACTTGTAGTAAGGAAATTCCTCTGTAGTTGTTCTCATCTGTTCTGTCTCCTTTCTTGTGCAGCGGGTGTATAAGAGCACATTTTCATTCATCTGGTCATTTTTATGTTTGCCAGATGTTATTCTCAGTTATTCTTCAGTTTTCTTCTGTTATTCTTCAGTTTTTGTATGTGCCTGTGAATCTCTTCCTGTGTTAGTGGTGGTGATTCTGAGTGGGTATAGATACAATTTTCCTTGGGGAATCTTGTATCGCGTGCGAGGCAATTGAGGAGATCAGAGAAATAGTGTGCCAGCTACTGACAATTCTCCTGATTGTTTAGCGCTAATCTCCCATTCCGCTTTCTAAAGCAAGGATTTTGTGGTTGGTACCCACGGATTTCTCTTGCAAAAATCCTATAAAAGTCTCTCGTGTTATAATTGTGGAAATTCTCCTCTATAGAGTCTAGTTGTTTCTTCACGTACATCATCTTAATTTGTCTAATATCTCTGGCGGTCTGTTTTCTAGTCTCGTTAAAAAGCTGTTGGCTTTCTGGGAATTTGTTACTGTTGTACTCCTGAAATGCTCGTTTGCGTCGCTGCAATGCACTTTCGCATTCCGAGTCCCACCAGGGGTGTTTTGTGTTCTTTTCCAATGGGATCAGTTTCTGTGCTTTTTGTGTGGAATTTTTCCCATGTATCTGCCTGTCCCTTTTCCCATTCCTTCGTTATGTTGGATTCCTTGATCCTTTTCGTGACGAATTTCTGTTTGTGTGCCTTCTTCTGATGAATTCTCCTTGGGGTGAATTTTACTTTGATTCGTGTTAGGTAGTGGTCTGAGTCGATGTTTGCGCCCCTGCGGACTTGAACATCAAGGATCTCTCTTTGTCGTGGGTATTCACCAATCTGTTGTATAGGCCATCTTCATGTCTTCTGTTTTCGTGGAGATTTTCTAAGGGATGTGGACATGATTTTCAGGTTATTCTGTTGGCATAGCTCGATGAGTCTTCCGTTCTTATTGATGAATTTGCGACCGGGGAATTTGCCTACGGTTTTCTGATGGATTTTTCCCTACCGATTTGTGCGTTAAAGTCGCCCAGTAAAATTTTGACGTCATGCTTTGGGACCTTTGCCATTATCTTTTCTAGTGTTACCCAGAATTTCTCTTAGACTTGGGGTCTTTCATGTTGTCCCCGTTTGTGGGGGCATGTACCTTAATCATGGTGTATTTTTTATTGGCGCACTATATGCGCATTGTCATCAGTCTATTGTTTATGGGGGTAATTTCCTTAATAGAGTTAACTATCTCTTTGTGTGCCACAAATGCCATGCCCAGAAGCGCAGCACCCTGGCGACTCGTTTGTCTGTCCTGCTTTATATATATATATATATATATATATATATATATATATATATATATATATATATATATATATATATATATATATATAGATATGTACAGCGTAATTTTTTGAAAATCTGATATAGACTAACTTTTTTATTTGAAGTGATAAATTAATACTTCCAAACACAAAGTTGTAGGACATAACCACTAAGATAAATGTACAAACAATGCTTGCCGGTGTTGCCATATTTCTTCAGGAGCTCCTAAAACAACATTTTTTTAATGGCAATACAATATTTTGTTAGCATAATTTGACAAATCTTAAAATTCAAAATAAAAAACGTTATGTTACATTTCTTTGGAGATACCTCAATCGGAATGGGAAAAGCGCTATGAAAATTATTTCAAACCCATGCAAAAGTATATCGATCATCGTGGATAATATTTTGAAAAATAATAAAACCATTTTCAATGATAAATATTTGTTTTTATATATTATTCCGGATGAATAAATAGCAACCCTCGTATAAACACAAATTCTAAAAAATCGCGAAGAGTACGTCAGTATTAATTTAAAGATTCGTCAGAGATAAGAAACAACCTAATATTGTCTATCAATAACAAGATCAATAAGTGGTGTGATTTGATTTGAAGGTAGAATGTTTATTGATAGTTTGTACGGAGCGAAAAACAGTTCGTTCTGACACGTATTGAAAATTGCGGTGATGGTGTTCGGTTCGGTAGGTGAAAAGAAATACGACATGGCTGAATATTTAAATACGGACTTTTGTTATGTCGGAGATGGAGATTATGATTCCCAGAGAGGGAGAAAAAGGACAGAGAGCATGGCTCTTTGCCACGAATTATGGAAAATTAAGCTCGACTTCAAGCGGAAAAGAGGTAAATATCAATTTTTAATGAAATCTTGCAGGTTATCTAGAAAGACTCATGATGTGAACTTGCGGACTTGTTTACTTCGGACGTGATGCTAGTCGCGATTTAATCATAACGGGAAGAATTTAAAATTTTGAACATTGAACCGATTGATAACACAGGCCAACAGCTGCTTTGGTGCCGGGATATTTTGAGCTGATTTCATACGAATTTGATGCTCTGAATTCAAATATAGCATTAATTGTTGCCTAGGAGCTCAAAATTCTAAAATATAATATTTTAGTGAAAGACACTTAACACTATTTTTTGTTAAATCCATGGATCAAATAAAAAACTAAACCCGGAATTTTTATTATTATACGAGGGTGAATCAAACATAAACCGGAATTGTTTTGTATATATTTATTATTTATAAAATAACATAAAACACTATATAAACACTAAGTCTCCTTCATGCTCTTCGCCTTTTTCTCGACGGTTTGGAAGCTTGTGAATTCCTAACCCGTAGAACTTTGAGTTTAACATCTTGTTCGTTGTCGAATCGTACCCCTCAAAGTGCATATTTTAAGGGGGAGGGGGGGCATCTTTCAAATCTGAGCTGTGTGGAGGGTGACCCGGTGTTGTCATGGAGAAGGAGGACTTATCTGATGGTTACACCGCGTCTTTTGCTTCTGTAAGCGGATTTTGTTACACCTCCAACAGCTGGCAGTAGTGGTTTTTTTGATCTTCGGTCAACAACTTCGGAACCCATCGGGAAAATATTGTATTGAAGCCAAGATAATTTCTGATGACTGTGCACAAAAGCTAATACCCGCATTTAAAGCGATTTCATGAATAGTTAGCCGCCGGTTACCTTTGATAAGACCGCGAACAGCACCAATGTTGTCAGCACTGACACTTGACCTGGAACGTCGATTATGACTTACATTTACTACACTTTCTCGTCCACTCTTAAACTTCTTGATCCAACCAAACACTTGGGTCTTAGACAGGGTATGGTCCCCATACTGAACCTTTAACCGAATTAATATTACGGATGATTTAACGCCTTCCTTAGTTAAAAACTTTATTTTAACCCGTTGCGTAACGGACGGTGGAACCTTTTGTTCACTCATGACTGTGGAGGCAAAAGAACTAAGTAAAGCAGCTCACCGAGCTGGTGATTGACTGAGGAAAGTAATTGTAACATTCCGGTTTATATTATTATATTTATATTATATACGAAAATAAAGGAAAAAGTCATTGATGAAACTAACTAGTCGCTAAACACTTCAGTAGCTTCTTTTCCGTGACATTTTTGAATGTATTTTGGTACAGTCCCTTTTTAAACTCCAACACAAATCTGTCATCATGGGCGTATCCCACCCAAAGGATCTGAAACTGTTAAGCATCTTTGCGTTTGCCGAACAAATTTCCGACAACCGCAGCAAATTAAGTCCAGGCTTTTCGCTGAGCCTCATTTATCGGATGTAAGAAGGCAGGACCCTTAATGTCCCTTATGACCCTTAATGCGTTGTTTTATTTATGGGTATTTCCGTAGTCAACTGCGTGTCAGCGTGTAAAAAACGTGATACATTCTTATCAAGAACCTTTACAAACTGCTTCATTCGGCCCTGCTTGATATGCAGTGGAGGAAAAATTATCTTCTCTCTTCCAACTAAGAGGTCGTTAATGACATTATTTTCCACAACGTTCATGTTTTCTCTCTTAGGCCACTCTTTTATAACCAAGTGGTATAGGTGGTTTTGTATCATTCTAATCCAGAGGCACTTAAAGCAAGGACAGGACAAGGTAGATAAATGGACATATCTAAAAAAGTAGCCCCAAAGATAGATAAGATCAACTTTAAAATCCTAGGCACCGAACAAATGTTTTTTCTTGTATATCCTGGCCAGTGTAATTGCTTGATAACCGACTGAAAAATAAATATTTTTCATATGATACGCTTCGAGTGGAAGTTTAACTAACCTGTTGAATTTTCTTTCGGAATTCCCAAGATGTCTTGCTTTATTTCTTCTCTTAATAATTTTGACATTCTTCGTTAGGTACGATTATCATATAAATAGAACATAGCTTAGTTTTAGAATTACATTCAATTATCTGTTAGTCAATTAGCATTGCTATGTCGCTACAATATATATATATATATATATATATATATATATATATATATATATATATATATATATATATATATATATATATATATATATATATATATATAGACAGGGTATATAATGTTAGCGTCATCAGGAGATGATTTAATCTGCACATTTCCTCTAAGGTATATGTGTCTGAAAAAATCTGAAAAATATTTTTCAAAACATTCTTTCATCCTCCTTGTAACGTATATCTCTAACTGCTGCCTTGAAGTAGAGTATGTTTTAACTACTTTGAAGTTATCTATAATAATCCCTGGGACTAAAATGAAAACCTTCATGTTTTTCAAACCTTATGTTCATATAGTGATATAGCGATTTTAGAAATATAAAGACTTAGTGAAGTCTTTATATTTCTAAAATCGCCTAACGCAATAAATTCCAAAGAGAAGTCGGATGTAATGACAAACAACAGTTCCTGATAGTCAGTCGAATTTTAGAGAAGGGCATGGTACTATAATAATCCTAACTTATGTATCAGGTACAATTTTGACATTTGTTGATAGAGAGAAGAAAGGAAAGGGGGTACAAATGTTCTATCTTCATTAGAAAGCAAATGTTAGGATAATGAGAAATCATTTTGATAGAATACTACGGAAAATGTTATTGTATATCCTAAAATAAAGAATATGTGGGAGAATATAGGAAGTTTGTATAGAGTCAAACAGATAAAACACATAAGGAAAGATCAAGAGGATAGCCGAGGAAAAAAATGGTGTAAATTGGAGGAATAATAGTAAGAAATACGAAAATGTGGTGAAAATTTATTTAGGAATAAAATGTACAGCCCCCAAGCTTTTTGGTAAAGGACATTTTATATTTATATATGCATATTGTAATAAGTAGCAGTATATTATTTAAAAGAAAAAACTTAAACCTTTGAACATTTATTTAAATGCAGGTGCAACAGCTCAAATCAGTTAAGTACCATAATTTTTACTACATTTACACTTTAGACATATCAATAATTAAAACAAATAAAAATTGCAAAATTCTAGTCCTCTTCTACGCTTATCTTATTGAAATAATGCACTTCATTACGTATATACATACTAAATTACGTCTATTACTGTTTTTATAATAATAAATAATAAAAAAATAGGATAGATATCTATTTTCAGAAGCAAAAATATTGATAATATTCATTCATATATAAGTATTTCACAATGTCTCATTAATATTTGTCATATTATATTAATAAATGTTTAAAGGATTCACATCCAACGAATATATTTATATATGTGCTTGGTTTTTATCGATTACGAAAAAACATTTGACTTAATCTCAAAGCAGATCATAATGGATGCATTGCTTAACTATGGGGTAGACACAGCTTATGTAAACCTAAAACGGTTTATGACGGAGCTACAGCGACAATTCACCTGGATGATCTTGAAGTGAGAATGAATGTAGAACGAGGTGTTGAGCTCACCTTGCCTTGAAGAAGTATTCCGTAATTGGGAACATGATGATGTAGAGATCAATAGTGCAAACTTAAACCATCTTAGATTTGCAGATAATATCGTTCTCCTTTCGCAAGAGCTGCAAAGGATTGGCGAACTATTTAGCTTAAAACTTACTCTGAAAAAGAGTCAAATTATGTTCAATAAATTCGCTGAGGACAGAAGAATTTCAGTTATAGGAAGGCATTTGAAGATCGTGGACCACTTTATATATATTGGGCAGATTATTTCAATGGAACGGGATACCGCCCTGGAGATGAGACGGCGTGTTAAATGTTGGCAGGCTCAACATGGTGTTTAAGAGCAAACTCCCACTTTGCCTGAAAAGAAAAGTCTTCGATCAGTGCGTCCTGCCTATTATGACATATCGAAATAAAACCTGGACACTCACATTTCAATCAATTTATAAGACGAGACAGAAAGCCCTGCGCATGGATCGGGGAACAAACGAAAGTGTGTGACATCATTGGAAGGGTAAAACAATTGAACTGGAGATCGGCAGGCCATATAAAGAGGCGATGGGGCGATAGATGGACCAATGCAATCCTGGAGTGGATAGGAAAGCCTAGGACCGTGACAGTTGGAAGCATGCTGAAGAGGCCTATATATATATATATATATATATATATATATATATATATATATATATATATACATATATATTCATATATATATATATATATATATATATATATATATACATATATATACATATATATATATATATATATATATATATATATATATATATATATATATATATATATATATATATATATATATATATATAATCTATAATATATATAATAATAATTACCATCATCATCATCATCATCAGCCCGTATCGATCCACTGCAGGATGATGACCTCTTCAGCATGCTTTCAACTTTCACGGTCCTGGGCTTTCCTCTGCCACTCGGGTCCAATATACTTAACGATGTCATCAATCCATCCTGCTTTCGGTCTTCTTCGTGGGCTTTTGCGATCAAACGGTACCCACTCCAGGATTGCCCTGGTCTATCTGTCGTCCCATCGCCTCGCTATATGACCTGCCCATCTCCATTTCATTTGCTTTACTATTCCAATGATGTCACAGACTTTTGTTTGTTCCCTGATCTATGCGCAGGACTTTCTGTCTCGTCTTGTAATGCCAAGCATACATCTTTCCATTCCCCTCTGTGCCACCCGAAGTTTTTGAATTGATTGTGATGTGAGTGTCCAGGTTTCACTTCCGTGTGTCATAACCGGTAGAACGCACTGATCGAAAACTTTTCTTTTCAGGAAAAGTGGGAGTCTGCTCTTAAACACTATGTTGAGCCTACCAAATGCCTGCCAGCCACATTTAACACGTCCTTCCACCCCCCGGGCGGAATTCCCCTCCATTGAAATCCTCTGCCCAAGATATATAAAGTTGTCTAAAATCTCTAAATCCATTCCTAAAACTGAAATTCTTCTGTCCTGAACGAAGTTATTGAACATAACCTCACTCTTTTTCAGGTTTATTTTCAAGCCAAATGGTTCGCCAGCCCTTTGCAGTTCTTGTATGCGTCTTTGCAGCTCCTCTGGGTCTTGTGAAATGAGAATAATATCATCTGCAAATCTAAGATGGTTTAAGTTTGCACCATTGATCTTTACACCATCTTGTTCCCAATCCAATTTACGGAATACTTCTTCAAGGCCAGCCGAGAAAAGAATAGGCGATATTGCGTCACCCTGCCGTACACCTCGTTCTACATTAATTCCCACTTCAAGATCATCAAGGTGAATTGTGGCTGTAGCTCCATCATATATCGATTCTAATAGGTTTACATAGGCTCTCTCTACACCTTGGGTAAGCAGTGCATCCATTATCGCATGCTTTGAAATGGAACAAAATGCTTTTTCGTAGTCGATAAAAGCCAAGCACAGTGGCATGGTGTATTCGTTGTGCCTCTCTATGACCTGCTGTACAACCTGGATGTGATCCATTGTACTGAATCCACTTCTGAATCCTGCTTGTTCTCTTGGTTGTGCGTCATTCGGTTTTTTTAATATTCTTTTAGAAATTATACGACTGTCGTTATTTACGACTGTCCGACTTATTACGATTATGTACGATTATACGACTGTACGTTATTACGACTGTGAAGACATTACTGATAGGAGACTTATTGGACGGTAGTTCTTTAAATGTTCCAGTGCTCCTTTTTTATGTAAAATGATTACTTCTGCATTTTTCCATAAACTGGGTATTTTTTGATCTTTGAGGCATTTTCAGTACAATTTTGCCAGAATTTTATGTAAAGTTCGACCAACTGCTTTTAACATTTCAACCGTTACATTGTCCTTTTCTGAGGCCTTTCCATTCTTCATGACATTTGTCACAGCAGCCGCTTCAAGCACATTATCAATGATTTTTTCGTAATGATCTGTTATTTCTAACTCTTATGGGTCTTGCAGCACAGCAAAGTCAGGTACTTTTTATTCTTTGAGGCATTTTGAGTATAATTTTGCCAGTGTTTTATATAACGTCCGACCACCAGTTTTTAGCATTTCGACAGTTACACTGTCCTTTCCTGGAGCCTTGCCGTTTTTCATCGATTCTATAGCATTTGTTACTTCCTCCACTAGGATATCCGGCATTTGTTCTTCCGTGGGTATTGTTGTCTTTGATTGGTTCTGATCTTCATATAACTGGGAATAAAATTTTCTGACAATCTCTAACATTTGGGTACGCGCCCTGCACACTGTGCCATCCTCACGCTTTAAAGCATATATTGGCGTTCTTTTGTTTCTCAGCTTCTGTTTAGCTTTGTTAATTCCTTTGTTTTCTTCCAGGTTTTTTTGCACTAGCTGCATATTTAATCGGCGCGTGTCTTCTCTGATACGTTTTCTTATAGTTTTGCAGAGCTCAGTGTACTCGACCCTGCCAAAGGACTACCTGCATTTCTCATTGCTCGCCGTTTCTTCATTAAATCAATGGTCTCACTGGAGATTTTTGTTTGTTTGAGACGTTTTCTTCTGGATATATTATATATATATATATATATATATATATATATATATATATATATATATATATATATATATATATATATATATATGCGAAAACGTGAACTTCTCGTCCAAAATGTAGCGGAGCTCCATCATGTAGAAACGAGATATTCTGTCTCCCATTTAAAGGAACATCTTGAAATAATTGTGGCAGTTTATTTTGAAGATTGTCTAAATAATTTTTACTTGTCAGTCGATCGGGAAGAAAGAAAGACCCATTAAGCATGCCATTTACTACGCCAGCCCAAATATTTACTGAAAATATGTGCTGAAGATGGGTTCTTTTCACAGGATGCGGATTTTCTACTGCTCAAACATGGTTGCGGTGGAAATTATTTACTCCATTTCCTGTAAATGTGACCTCGTCGGTAGTCAAAATAAATTTTGTGAAATTTTAATTTCTGTTGTACTGATGTAAAAGCCACGAACAAAAATCAACTCTTCTAGGATAATGTTCGGGCTGTAACGCTTGTACCTGTTGATAATGATACCGATAAAAGTGTTCTTATCGTAGTCTTCCACACTTCACTATGACCAAATTCAACTTGACCTGCTATAGATCTAGTGCTCGTTCTTAGCTCGTTTTCGATAATTTCTAAAATCTGTTCCTCAATCTCTACTATTTCGCGCTGAGTTATTCTACCGTGACCTCCTCGTTGGACCTTTAAGTGTCATGGGTCGCGAAGTCTTGTAATCCTGTATATCATAGAGTATTTCTATTATTTTTAACCACATAATTTCGATTTTTTACTGGATTTATTATCGGCCATTTTTAATTTTTTGTCATTTTTCTAAAGGATTCTAAAGCGATATAAATATTATTCTATAAAGTACTTAACCATTTTGGGTTGATAATTTATGGTCATTTATTAAGTTCGGTGAAAAGACGTTTTTATTTTTATTACGTGACTAGATGCGTTCGTTTGTTTTTCTGATGATGGGTCTCATAATTATTCCTTATCAGATTCTTGCTAACGACTGAAATTATATTGTTTCTAGAGTAAGATCGCTATCCCGTAAATTAATAGAGAGATATTGAGCGCGACCAGAATAAATCACTTGAAATAATTAAAAAAATATATGGAAAGATGGCTGACATAACAAGGCATTTTAATACTGATAACATCAGGCTTGATGGTTTCAGATAAAAATCATTGTTAGGTAATATTTTAATACCATCGTAAAAATGAGGCAATGTTTGTTTTACTGTGGCTGATCTCGTTTCTCAATATATAAAATAATAATAATTAGACGATATTTCAATTAGAGAAATATATAGAAAATTAAAGTGAAACAAAAAGACATTTATTCTTGATTATTGATTGATTTGTCCGTTACTTTATGATAGTTCATTTTTAAATCGAATAAAACAATTTTTACTTTGTGTGGCTATAGTTTTGTAAAACAATGTTACATTCTCAGAGACTACTTTAAAACTAAGATATTACAGCTATTTATCCTATGTACCTAATTTTACACTTTTATGTGGGGTTAATTTTTTACAATATTTTTAATAGTGGGGAATTTTGGAGATCGGTCTGATCGTTCAGTAACTATCTAGACGGGTCTTTGTTATATTTATAAATTTCAATCGCTTCCAAAATGTTTATATTTTTGCTTTTTGGCTCTTTCCGGGGTATCTATGAAATAGTTTGCAAAATTAGATTTTTTTTTTCTTTAATAGATACGCAGATTTATATTCTTTGAATCTGGTATGAACATTTCTGCCCGTTTGTCCCACATAGCAGCTTCCGTACTCGTCGCAACTTAACATATAAACTCCAGATTTTATCTTTGGGCTTAAAAGATAAACCCCAGTAATTTTTTAGGGGGGGGGGGGGGGGGTGTTTATGAATTTTAATTTACAAATTATCTTTCTTCAAAGAGCGAGTTATTTTTTCTGAAATTGGACCGAACTATGAAATTTTACAGTATTCTTTTTATCATTTGTTTGTTTAACTTTTGTAATTTACGATTAAGTTTAGATAATTGTGAAAGATTGGTAGATCATAGACTTATATGTGGATTAGATTTAAATGCTTTAGTGTCTTCTATTTGTCCGTTGTTTCCAGTATAATCCAACCAATATGTTGGAAAATATTTTTTTTAAAACAGATAAAGCAAAATATTTATTATTTGTAATAGACATGTAGACGATATTTTGGTTTATTGTACTGGAAACGACGAAAAATAGAAGAAACATTAAACCATTTAAATATAATCCATCCAAAAACAGAATTTACGCTTGAAAACAAACAAAATAAAACCATACATTTTCTGAACTTTTTAATTTCCAAACAAAGTAATAAACTAGAATTTAATATCTGTAGAAAACCCACATACTCAAATAAAACAATTACAAAACAATCAATCCACCTCATTACACATAAATATGCAGCATATATGTCTATGATCAACCGACCTTTCACAATTCTATTATTCGAAAATAATCAAAAAATAGAATTGCAAAAAATAAAACTAATAGCATAAAATAACGGCTTCAATGAAAAAGAAACGAGTTACTTAATAAATAATAAACGGAAACAAATATTAATTCTTCAATTATACCCAAGAACTAAAACAAACAAATGTTAAAAAATACTGCAAAATTACGTATTTCGGTCCAATTTCAGAACAAATAGCTCGCTCTTTGAGGAAACAGAATTTGCAAATAGTATTTAAAACCCCCCCAGTCAAGCAGTAAATTACTTTTAAATGCCAAAGATAAAACATCACAAAATAAAAAATTTGGAGTTCATATGTTAAGTTGCAACGAGTGCATTAGCTGCTATGTGGGACAAACAGGCAAAAATTTTCAGAGCAGAATCAAAGAACACAAATCTGTGTACCTATTTACCATTTTAGACATACCGGACATATATTTAACAAGATTACTAATTTAAAAATTTTACCTACAGCGCCAAAAAGCCACTATTTCGAATATTTAAAAAAATTAAAAATTATTAAATAAAAGTAATTAGATTACATAGGATAAAAATTAGAAAAGGAAAAAATAGTTTAGAAAAAATAGGAAAAAATTAGTTTAGATACAAAATTAGATACATAGGATAAACAGCTGTAATATCTTATTTTTAAAGTAATGTTTGAGAATGTAACATCGCTTTACGAAACTATAGTCACAGAAAGTTAAAAAAAATAAAATGTAAATATACTATTACATACAGTAACGTTGGATATTAAACTTAATTCTTGGTCTTTTTGATTTCTTTTGACATTTATTTTTACAACACTTTAAAATAATTATACTGCATTAGAAATTCTGATTCCTCAATGACCAGAAAGTTTGTCTAGGTTTCGACAGCTGAAGCCTGAAAGGTGGCGAAAGTTTATGGAAAGTCGGGGAGATGGCTTTGAAGATTAAGTTTCTATTAGTTTTGTCATAAATTCGTGTCAATGGTCACCATGTCATCCATGAACTTCGTCAAAAACATGAAATTGTCGATTCATCCTTCATCATGACAACAGCATCCTCAGCATGACCGCTTAAACAAACGACATTTTTCCTTTTTTGTTACTGCCTATCCAAATCACTACTTTTGGGTGGAATAAAATGGTAGAAAATGGATTAAAATGGATAAAAAAGTGCATTGATGTTAAAGGAACCTATTTTGAGAGTTAATATACACAATACTAGTAGCATCATCTATTGAAGCAACATGTAATCTGAAAGCCTTATATCTCTTCTATAAAACGAGACGCTATCATTAGAATCGATCAACAGATTGTCATATTATAGCGTAATAAAGGAACATTTGTCACTTCGTCACAATGGAAAAAAGCGCTAATATTAAAATTTGCTTCAAGTTCGATAAAACTCTTATAGAATCATTTGAATTGAGGAAAAAAATCTTCTGGTGATGATTGCTTATCGTGCGCACATGTATTAGAGTGGTATAAGAGCTTCCGCGACGGTCCGGAACGGACCGAAAGATGGTCCACGATGCAAATTCGACTGTGAGATCAATATATCATCTGTTATATATCTGTATCTCATCAAAAACCAATGTTTTCTCACAGTGCCGTCGATGTTCGTAATTTTTTGCGAAAGAACAAGTATGTGTATTGATCTCCATGTGACTATTTTCTCTTTCCGAAATTCAAACTGGACGTGAAAGAAACGTATTTATTTTTTATTTAAAAATTCCATTATTTTTCTGACACACTCTGTTTTTATTTGTACTTATTGAGTGGTATTTCTTCTTATTAAAAATATTCTAAAACCAAAGCAATTTTTTCCTTTGTTCCACGTAAAATTTGCCCAATTCTTTATTTCTATTTATTTATTTTTTCTTCTTTTTAATAATTTCAATGAAATATTGATAGTTCTCTACATATGATGCGGCTTTTTCTACATGAGGCTGAAGTACAGAGGCCATGTGGTTGTCCAGAGCTTGGGTGGGAAAGCTAGTGGTACTCACTATCGGCCTTAACGATTCTCCAGTTTTGTGAACTTTTGGAAGACCGTATAATTTTGGATGAACATAGTCTCCATGTAATTCTATACACTTTTCCCAGCGATGTTCTCATCTCTAATCCGTCCGTTTTTTCGTCCAACGGACATGCCTGTATAGCAGATTTGCTGATTTTCTCTAAATACGTTGTAGGACCACTAGTTATGACTTTATTCGATGGATCGTTTAAAGCTGGAAGGATTATGAGTGGTCAATCAATCAAACAAACAAACAACAATAAATTGATAAAAAACACGCACAAACAAAACCTTTCTACCATGCATTAAAGACACCACGTCCAAATCTCAAAACTAAGGAAATACGAAATTGAAACCGTTTTTACCACCGATAGAAAAATTAAATATATCCTTATAACAAACTAAGACAGAATTCCCTTAGAAGACTAAGGTATGAACGAAATTCCGTCTCAGGACTGTAACCTGTCATACATAAGCCAAAAAAATTAAAAAAATAGGTGACAGAAGGGTCAAACACATTAACGCCGTCAAGCAAAAAACTATCACTTCTTCTCTGGCGCAGCATGTGCTCAACACAGGTCACAAAATTAGTTTTGAAATAACAAAGATCTTGGTAAGAAATGAAAACTTCTCCACCAGAAATATGAGAGAGGCTATAGAGATAGAGAAAAGAGCCAACAACCTAAATAGCCGAGATGATAGCCAAAGATTACCGCACTCTTGGAAACACATTTAATCAGACTAACGAGACAAACCAAGAGACAGCGCAAGACAACAAGATGATTATCCACCAAGGTAAACTGTGCAACTAACAACAGGTGCAACGATCAACTCACTGGCAGGAATCGCCGTCGAGACGCCGTCGAGTAAACGTTTTGAAAAAGATGGATGAGATTCCATCGAAACGTCAGCGAAACCATCCACCAGTGGACATTCGCGCCGCCAGCACACAAAACCGACGCGACCGACTGATCGTCAGCATTAGTCGTCGAGACGCCGTCGAGTAAACGTTTTGAAAAAGATGGATGAGATTCCATTGAAACGTCAGCGAAACCGTCCACCAGTGGACATTCAGCTAACACGGGGTGGACGTTCAGCCGACAGTTTTTAACAAGAACTAATTTTAAAATGACGAAATTAGAGCAAGATATTATTTTAAGAAAGGTTTCAAATGACGCCGTTTAGATTCGCGAAGTAAAAAACAAGATTCGTATCAATGATCACTGATGATTCGCAAAGTTCCTGGAACTAGATATCAGTCTTGAAGATTGGGAAAGATCATGTCATCCACAATCTCTCGACACCGACGTTTTAAGAGCAGCTGTTCCTGCACATCGTAGTACAGGCACTGAAAGAAGGTCTGAGGTCATCGAAAACAAGGGTATATATTTCGACGAATAACCTCCGCGTAAAAATGTTTTTAAAAGGGAATAACGAAGTCTCCGAAACACACAAAAATACCGTAGTATATGATTCATCTCTGGCTGAAACGATTTTCACTGTTATTGATGATAAATGTTGTATAATGAAGCTTGATGATGCCTATATTCACCTAGTAAGCTTATAAATCAACGTATGCACAAATAAATGAAAATTAAACGGAACTTAAGATATCAGAAACGAATGATATAGAACCCCGAACCACACACCGATACTTCTAATGATTTATAACTTGAAAATTTCTGAAAATTACATTTTATCTGAAACATAATTAAGCTCACATACACACACACGTACAATAGAACGTGCCATACGATAAAAAGCTTATTTATTAAGCAAAAAGCAGTAAGCAAAATATCGGTGTAAAAGTTATGGAGACGAAAGGGGATTTGGGGGGGGGAGTCACGGGAGGTGAGGAGGAGAGTATGCGGGGGGAACTGGTCGGGATTTGGGGGGCCGTTTGGCCGTAGATGCTTCGTTTTGCTAATGGCGGATCATTAGTAAATAATCTGAAAAGTTTTTTTCTTTACCGTGCAGATAAAAATAATAAATCATTAGGAAGCATGGTGCCGAACGCAAATGGGATTGGTGAAGTTGTTCGATAAAATACTATCAGATTCCTTTTTTAGCGTTTTCGAAAGAGTTTTTATACTCGGCTTATGGTATTCTTTTCAAAGCAGCCAGCGAACTGTCTTGAATGGCATATATGGAATTAAAACATCGTCCCCGAATTGGTTTCTTCAACTGAGAAAGCAATAAAATATCACAAGGTGTCATATTTGGTGAATATGGGGCTTGGGAATGATGTTTGTTTGATTTTTAGCCAGAAATTCACGAATAATTACTGCGTTGAACGATGGTGCTTTATAGTGATGCAAAACCATGAATTGTTTTACAACCAAACAGAGAGTGGTTTTGTGGCATTTATTCTATAACCAACAGATTACATAATCCAAGAGATTAGGAATACCGTTTGCAAATATTTAAAACTGATGGTAACGATGAGGGTTCGTGATCTTCATTCTATAATTAGAAAAGTAGCTCCAAATTTTAATGTAAGAAAAATCACCAAGTTGTGGGGCAAGTGTCACTGCCCCACCACTTAACACTAGCACTTTAGTAGTAACACTTTAATGTTACCAATAAACACTAAATTACTTTTTTGGTACTTCCTGTGCGCGCGTTTCACTAACCATTGAATCTAGATCTAGATTAAATCATCCCCTGATGATGCTAACATGGTTGGCGAAACGTGCGGCGAGAAGTTTCAAAAAAAGTGATTAGGTGTTTAGTGGTAAATCTCTTCGAATTTCATTAGTTGGATTGATCTTGACGACATTAGTGATCTTAAAACAAACATAATCCTGTCATTGGTGAAATAGATACTGATTTATGTGTCAAAGTTATCAAAAATTGGTCTTCCAGAGTAGAATTTAAAAAAAATCCAGAGGCAGTGACATGAAATTAGTTTGGACGAGCCACATTAGCTGTGGTGTCTAAGGCGTCAGCCTTACGTTACGGCAGTTAATGTGGAGCGGGTTCGAATCCCGTACTAGGCCAAAAAGTTTTTCTAAAATTCTTGTGAATGTTTCTAGGTAAGAGTGTAAAATCTGACAAGGAATTACCCCTCAGTCACGCCAGTTCGAGGCTGGGTAAGACCGGATGCCTTCTGAGAGGTTTTCTACGTTGGTCACTCGCCAGTCGGTAGGCTTCTCGAGATACTATCAGTTAAGCACAAAACCAAGGGTTGATAGCCCGAGGGGGGTGCTGACCGGGGTTTTCTGTAGCTGATGACCGTGGTTCGGAACCCACGTTAAGCTGTAGGTCCAGTCGCTAAATAGTCTTCTCAATTGCTGATGCGCCTCTAACCCCAAAACTTTACTTTTACTTTTTTTTAGTTTGGAATAAACATGCTAGAATATTTAAAATAAAAAAAAAATCACGTTGATATATCGATGTATTTTATTCCAAATTAAAAATGTATAACTCTTATTTGAAAACTAGAATATTTTGTCTTTACTTTGAATTTATATTAATACTACTTTTTGTTTTACTCTGTATCTGTTGGTGCGTCTAAACATGTCACCAGCAGATCTGAAGCAAACTACATTATCCATTTATAATGAATCTATCATCAGTTTTTCAACCGTTGAATGAAATTGTTCTGTAACTGGACTTGACGTTATCGTCCCATCAATCCGGTTTTCTAACAATTAAACTTGACATATTATTCAAATATTAATTGTAACATCATTTAATTTAATTGACGTTATTCAATAAATCGGTCCCTGGCTCAAAATCAACTGGCGGTCCTTTCGAGAACCAGACAGAGACCGACGACGAAACAAGATGATGCCAAGCCAACGCTGATCGATAGTTGTTATGACTTGTATTTCTTTATACGATTAATTTACTATTCTAAATATTTGTACCTTACAGATTAATGTATCAATAGTTTATGATATTGTAGACGAAGAATAAGTTCTACTTTTTGCAGATGATTTAACCTTGTTAATTTCGCCAATCTAGTTTATTGTGATTAAGGTTTTATTTGATTCATAACTACAGTTATTTAATCTCATTCTCAACATTTTGCTTCGCGATAGGGACATAGAAAAAGTGATTAAAAAACTGTTTAGATATTATTTATTATTTTAACCCCACATACCTAATTTCATGACAAAATTCTCATGTTTAATGTTTTTTAATGTTTAATTATTTTAGTCTATATAGAAAATTATTATAAGAAAATTGCTTCTAAATTTTTTTAACAATTAACATCTCAAATATAATATTATTGATTGATTTGTCCGTTACTTTGTGATACTTTTTTTTAAGGAATAAAACAAAATTTTACTTTGTTATCTATCACTTTTATTTTTAAACAAAATTTGTGTGACTATAGTTTCGTAAAACGACTTTACATTCTCAAACACTACTTTAAAACTGATTTAATTTTAGTTTTAAAGTAGTACACAAATTTTGTTTAAAAATAAAAGTGATATATAACAAAGTAAAAAATAAAAAAAAATTGTTTTATTCCTTTTTATCAAATATAATAGTTTATATTTCAAATAATTAAATTAAACTTCTCTCAAATGTCAAGGACAGTCATAACAACTTGAGAAGCAAATAGTTGCATCGATACGTAAACGCACGAATTTTTTAAACAAAAATCACCTTACTTTTTGATTACAGTAGTATAACTTAAAATAGGCTATACGTAAAATAAATCCGTGTCACAAATGAAGCAATCGAACATATTATTAAATATATAAAAGGTAGAAAAGTAAGTGCAACCATAAAATTATTAGTTGATATTTATTTGTTAACATTTAAACGTAGATTAACAATGCTAATATAGCAACAGAAAACACGATTCGATTTTTATATGTGGGAAGGAATTATGAAAGATTCTGAGAATCGATATTTTTAGTCCACACAATGCGAACATAAAACATTAACTGCATATTTATCGGAGTTTAAACGCATAAAAAATATAAACAGATTACTATTGAACAACTTAAACATGTTAAAATTCAGTTATTTGAAATCAATATATATATATATATATATATATATATATATATATATATATATATATATATATATATATATATATATATATATATATACATATATATGTTTGCAGGCGGCAGTTGGGTCGTGGGTCACCAAGGGTCTACTTACTCCAAAAAGATTCTGTTAACTGTAAAAATGATTTAATATTCACAAGCACAAGTTCAGAAACAAACAAAAATAAATAATTATAACACAATATAAGAAATTTAAATGTGATGCTTACTAATAATCACTAATAATCAATGAGTAATAATAGTGAAAATTATAAAATAATGTCTGGTCTTTATCCTTCGTGGTGCTGTTTAAATATCCGGCTATAGAAAAGTCTGTTAGCTAATACGAACGTTTACTGATATGTATGGAGTTCAAAACGTTTGGTGCCATAAATGCCACATATCAAAAATGTCTAGTGACTAAAATGCCCTGTATATAAAACAGTGTCTCTAATGGAGAGGTTACTTAACCTGGATTGTCTGCGGCGTCGACTACTAGGTTGTTGTCCTTTTTGGTATGGCGAACAGTGATCCCCAGGAGACGAGGTTCGACGCGGAGTATTCAGGTACACTTTGAAGCTAGATATGCTAAGAATAACAACATATTGAGATTCACAACCGACTTATTGAAATATCGACTGACAAAACTCTACAACTACAATTTTTAACTCAACATTTAGAATTTTTGGCTTGCACTACGATGTGAATATGGTAGCTTAGTAACGGAAGCTTTGAAAACATTGATCCTTTCGCTACTTCTTACTAATGTAAAAAAAGCTTCTAGTCTATGGTGGCTTTAAAAACTAGTCTATTATCACTGGAAAATAATTTGCTTATGTGTGTTCGCAATGATGATACACTTATAGAAAAACTTTTTAAGTGAAAAGCGAAATCAACCTCCGCCTTAAATTATTATTTCAAAAAATTTTGGCTATTATTATATTTAAGTTTATTTTATTATGTTGTTATTACCTGGAAATATTTAATTTTCTAACACTTTTTAAATTTAAAAAATGATAAATGAACATTTTATACGGTAACCGATGATATTTTCGCTTAGTTCTCGCCGAGTTGCAATAATGGACTTATATTTTTTAATGATAATTACGACAATTTACGTGTATTTATCCATAATAAAACTTGCACATCAGTCTGGCTCGAGCTGCTGACACCCTCCAAGTGTTCACCGATGATTGATGACGGTTTAAGACCAAAAACTGTTCTAGAGAGACACTTGCAAAGATGGTGTCGGCCTGAAGCACTGAGTAGAGCACCCACGTGGAGTACAGGTGAATTTTTTGCTTATTAAAATAAGACGAACTCATTAAAAATTATTATTAGTAAATTAAGGGGAAAAAGCAAATAAACATATCGGCGCATAAAAATTGATCCTCTGTTAACCTTTTGAAAATTTTATATTCTGCTTTAATTGTATTATAATTTTAATGAAAAGCATTTCTAATTTGAATTGATATAATCTTATACTATTTAATGATATTAAAACAAAGAAAATTGATTTGTTTAAATACTTTTTCCCTGCATTGCGTTATCCACCTGGCTTGCTTCTCTTTCCTCCATGACTGGTTTGCTGAAACTATACTGTTGTACAGGAAAAGTAACGCTGTTATAGATGTTTTAAATAAGCTGCGTTTATCTACAGTCTACACCTGCATTGACAAAGACCCTTAAATCTGGCCATTTTCTACGATATAAAAAATGTTCTCATTATCGACAAACTTAACAACGAGTGGTTTAATTATTACACACATTTTTCTTTCAGTATTTTAATATCGTGATATTTATGTAATAATCTGCAGGTGTTCAAAAGTATCAAAAACAATCTGCAGGTATTCTATAGGGAACTAAAAAGACTAGATGATGACTATCTAAGACTTAACTGGTAAGATACTTGTAAATCCAGAGAAGAGATACTGAGGTAGAAAATATATTTCGAAGAACTTCTGAATAAGAGAGAGATCAGAGGGTGAGTGGACAGAAGATGTGCGAAAATGGAGTTTATAATACCAGTTATTGAAAACCCCACTTTGGAAGAGTTCCGGAGAAGTGTAAATAGACTGAAAAATTTTAATGGCCCTGGGGTCGATAGGATACCAAGAAATAATTAAGACTGAAGGGGTAGAATTAATAAAAGATAACGATAATTAATTAAATTATTCTTAATAATTTTCTAAATCAAAGTTGGTTAAAATACAACTATATTAACAATAACTAAATATGTTATTTTATAAAAATTGTACAGCTTAAAATTTCAAACGTAACCTTTCCTGGTTCTCGTCTGCAACAAAGACCAAAGTTGGAAAACGAATGGATCGAAAAAGAAGCTGCAAGGCCAACGCTGATCGATATTAGTACGATGCTCGCTCGTTCGTCTTAGGTATAATTCCGATTCTGCCACGAAAAAAAAAACCGATGACAAACAGCTTTATGTAAAAATGGCATTGTTAGTGCGTGTTTGCCATTTGTAAGTAAAAGGCCTCTTGTCACTTATCAGATCTACTGATTTACAATTGGCGAGATTATTTACATTGAAGTTGGCCTTTTTGCGCACCGTTTAAAATACAGCATTGTAAAATAAATAATGTTTATCTCGCCGCGGCAAATGTGACGGTTAAAGGACCACAGCGTTGCCACGACTTCGTAAAACTCAATATTTCAATATTTTTTAGTTAAGCTATACATATTGGGTTAATGCAAAAGTTCGTCCCAATTTTTTTAAGAAAAAGTATATTTCTTAAAAATTACATTCAATTAATATAGTATGTGCATCTCCCAGATGACCTCTCGCCATCTCTCCGGTAATACATAACGAGATTTATCACTAAACACCAGATCGCTTGTTTCTAATGTACATAATTGCATGTTTTTGATGTGTTTCGTTAACCATGTTAGCATTATCAGTGGATAATTGATGAAAAATTTTAAAAAAACTGATCTGGTGTTTAGGGGTAAATCTCTTTGAGTTTAATGCTTCACATCAAAGATTCCAAAGGAAGAAACGAAAAAAAAGACAATTTCTGCTCGCACAACTCTTGATAATATGCAGTTTCTCGATAAACCTTTTCATAACCAGATCAGTACGACCAGGGCATGTTTTTTTATTTGAATATTAACTTGACATGGAACAGAAATCCAGACAAATAAAGAATAGTGATATAAGAAGGATGGGATGACGAAGGACGAAAGAGTACTAAAAGAAGCTAACATAGCAATAGTAGGCCTTGGAAATTAAACAAAAATTGCGTTGTTTGAAAGGAGCCATCATTATTGTGCTATCATTGTGTTATTTCAAAGATTTCAGATAACACAATGACAGCACAATAATGACGGCTCCTTTCAAATAACATAAGTTTTGTTAAATTTCGAAGGCCTACTATAGCTATATAAACTTCTTATAGTTCCTGCCGACTTCAGATTATTTTAATTGTTTATAATAGTTTTAGTAGTTATTGAAGAAATCTGGTAACACCGGAAAGAAATTTATAAATATTTATAATTTTTTCTTAGTCAAATTATTTCCTACAAATTTGCATTTAGAAATAGTAGCCTCTCACTTCAAATAAAAATGTTAGCCTATCAGGTTTTAAAAACATTATTTTGTATATATATATATATATATATATATATATATATATATATATATATATATATATATATATATATATATATATATATATATATATATATATATATATATATATATATATATATATATATATATATATATATATATATATATATATATATATATATATATATATATATATATATATATATGTTAGTTCGTAGTGTTTCGCGGATGGAAGAATATGCTAGACTATTAGTCCGGGAGTACATCCGATCGTTTGTGTCCCGTTTGTTGGGAACGTGCAGACGTTTCGCCAAGGTCACACTTGGCATTCTCAATGCTTGTCTGACAGTCTTCACTTGTCAATGACAGTCTTCAGACAAGCATATATATATATATATATATATATATATATATATATATATATATATATATATATATATATATATATATATATATATATACAGTCCGATTCACGAAACCTGACGATTACGTCACAAAACAAAATCCATCTGAACTAAGAATTGTACGTATGTCTGAGTTAGAGCCATCCAGATTATGAGATCTTATCTATGATTTTGATTCTGTACATCTGACATGCTTTTTTGTTTTGCTTTGTCAGGAATACGTTAAGACCTATATTTTTACCGGTTTTTTATTAGTACTTTAACTATTTTAACACTGATTTCTTTGTAAAATAGGTGTTACACGCCAGTTTTTAGATATAATTGGAACATAACTCAACATGTTCAAGCTGCATGAGCATCTTGGCCTAAAAAAAAATTACAAGAACATTTGCTGAACTCTTGCATTGGTTATAAAGGTAAAATCAAATGTTTTGGTCTAAAATGTGGTCTCCAAGAGGTCAAGTTCAAGGAGAAAAGTTGTCATTCAAGTCTTAAAGGCAGATTTTTACTAATTATGCCTTAGAAGTACTTAATTATGCCAATAGTATTAATTTTGTTGTTCTTTTACATTCCCCAATTTACATCGTGAATATTACTTGTTTTTAAATAACATAATAATATATGGCAACTTTTAATTACACATTTTAAAGAACGGAATCAAGAAATTGGGGAGAATGCGTCCTTTTATATAAAAGTTGTGTGTCATTCCAACTGTCATAGATCCAGGCATTATAATAGTGAATCAACTAGAAAAAGAGGAATAACAAGCCAAGGAACCAACACAATTGATTCATTCAGCATATCCTCAATGGTGAACTTTTTTAATTATTTATAATATAATTACCGAATCTAAAGAATTTGCATAAAGTTGGAAACCATCAAACTCTAAAAGGTTTTAATACATTAAAATAATAACCGTTTCAGCTTTATTTTTTATTTTAGAACAGGCATTACATACATTATTTATTTTTTAGATATACTTAGGGATTATATTGTTTAATACTATGATACAGTATGTTTGCATTATTTTGAAAATAGTGAAAATTGAACCACCAATTATATTAATCAATAAACCTATAGAAACCAACATATATATCATTCATCAGCGGGTTTCTTAAAATATAAGAATTAATGTACTAAACTCATGTAAATATAGTTTACTGTCTTGTTCTCCAGTATCCTCCTGAATTTAAATTCTTTAATAAGCAATAAAATTCCACATTCCATTTGGTTCAATTCCCCATGTGAATTCTGCTATATATGATGCTAAGAAATTCATGTTTGGCTTCTTCTTTTTCTATTTCTCCACTTCACAGAGCCCCATATTCTTATTCTAGGAAAAAATTAAATAGAAAAACTGTTAAATTAATTTTCTGCATCAGAATCACTGCTAGAGTCGGTATCTTCATCATTAATGGTAATAATTAAGGGTGTCACTTCTGTAATTATTGTTTTTTTGTATCAATCTAGCATGATTCTATTTGTATGGTCTATACACTTCTGGAGTAATTTGGTTTAAGGCTTCTTGCCACAGAGCTAAAATATTGTTATCACTGTGCCCATCCCTTCCAATATGTTTGTCATAATATTGTTTTGCATTGGCCCATATTAACTCTATGGCGTTAAATTCGTACTGGTAAGGTGGTGTACGAAGCACTTCATGCCCATGTAACCGAATGTCCTCATCTACTATATACCTTCTTTCAGTTCTATACTTTTTTGCAATTTATAATAATTCTAACTTTGTTAGGTTACTTTGAAAAGCGATATAATTTTTTTCCAGCCATTCCATAATGTCCTGTTTTGTGAAACTTAGGTCTGGCATTTTTTCACTTAATGCACTATAATCTGGAGCATTAGCGATTATTATAAGACATGGTTCCTCCAAATTACACAAAAGCTTATTTCTCAACCACTGCAGAAATAAGTCGTTATTCATTTCCACATGATAATCACTACTTTAATTCTTTGAAGAAAATACCAGGCCTGCATTTGGAATAAAGCCATTCTCAGAACCTGCATCTACTACAATATTTTTTTTTCCTTCAAAGCCTAATGGACGTTTTACACTTTTTATAGAAGTGTCTTGCCAATATTTTCTAGGATTTCCGTTTGAAAATATCCAAATTTCATCTAGAAAAACGACTTTACGATATTTTGTTTCTAAATTTTCTACATAAATTCTCAAAAATGTTGTACGTTGTGCAGCAATACTGGCTTTTTGAACCAAATATCTCCTGCTGTTATCTTTTTTGTATTTGAAACTAATAGATAGTAGAACCCTTTGCAAAGAACTATTGCTTATAGACATGACTGATTTTTCTGCAAGTTCATGACTTAAACTTGATAGCGTGATGTGCTTTTCTAAAAGAGGAAAAATAATAAATACATGATAATACTAATAATTTAAATAAAAGCTCCTTAAAATAATGTTATCAATTTTGTAAATACTCTCAGAATACATGCGATAAATAACATATCGTATTTCACATTTGCTGCTATCAGACAAATTAAATGTTTTTGCTTTTTTTTCGGGACCGTGTCTTTTATGGAGATTTTACTATTTTATTATTTTGGAGTAAATGCTTTCGGATTCTGGTCACAGTACTCATGGATATATATAATGCTTGAGCTACACGCTGCATCAAATAAAAGAAAAACAAATAAACAGATGTCCTAATATATAATAATAAAATATTTACACAATAAAAACTGTAAGCTACCAGTAAAAAAATTAAAATGCTATTAGGCCCAATGCATATAACAAAATTACAAGAATTTCTTTGATACATTTTAACTCATATTCCTGGTATAACTTGCAATTTTGACATTTTATTTCGATTTCTGCAATTATTACTTTATACTTACTTCCTGAATTGCTGACAGCGGTATTAGGGGACCCCCATTAAATTTGTCTTTTTCAAAATAGTTCAACAAATTACTCACTAACTGTTGAGACTGAGAACTGAGTGGTTTGCCCTTCATGGCGATAAAATTCTAAACTATACAATATATAATGAAAATATCCTTATTTGGTGTAAACTGTGGAGTAAATGTTGAAAAACACGAATAGGATACAACAAACGACGGAAAACGTCAACAATTTTAGGAATGGAAACATCACAAGAAATTACACTATACAGCTAGGACGACCGGTTTTGTTGCTCTCTCTTTCTAACTTGTGTTAAATGCATTGATTATGTTTTTAAACTTTCTTACAGTAATACTTCTTTGTCTAACACATTGCAAATTTGAAATAAGGATTTCCTAGCTTTCAGCTTACTGTTCTGACATAATCATCAGGTTTCGTGAAATATATATATGTATATATATATATATATATATATATATATATATATATATATATATATATATATATATATATATATATTATATATATATATATATATATATATATATATATATATATATATATATATATATATATATATATATATATATATATATATATATATATATATATATATATATATATATATATATATATATATATATATATATATATATATATATATATATATATATATATATATATATATCTTGCACGCACAAGAATAAAGGAAATAATTATACAAGAATATACCTAGTAAATTCCATACGTAAATTAACAACAAATATAATAACAAAAATTAACCAAAATTCCACTTAATAACTTAATAGGATTTAGTAGAACTGGTCTTTCGTATACTGATGCGGTACTAATTGTAAAACAAGTGGAATAAAAATATCTAAAATACAGCATTGGAGCTTACTTTTACATGATAGAAAGAAAAGCGTTCAACAAGATACAAAGACCTATGCAAGTACCTATGCAATAAGTACATCCCATTAAACCTAAACAAAAATTAGCAGTAAAAGAACCAGTTGGGTATAATCAAACGTTTATGTTCTAGTAATAAGTTCAAAATAAGAACATTTACAAATGTTTGCCTACACGTATTGAAAATCAACTTATACAAAATATTTTATTGTTTTCTTGACCTCTTAGATTATCTGAGATAATTATCTCCGAAGCAACATGTTGTTTATTAGGTAACTTTGATAAACACGTTACTGTGAGTTATTTTCGAGGTTGTGTTTCGAATGAGTTTACTTATCATTTCTGTCATTCTTTGTTGATCTTCGATATTGTCTACCAATACGGTTGTGTTCTCTAGCAACCCATTTCAGGTTTTTGATGTGAACTAGTGCTTCAGCACTTCTTTTTATATTACTCTGTCACCGTGTCTTTGGTCTACCTCTCTTTCTGTTACCCACTGTTCGCCCCTCAATGATTCTCCCTGATATTCTGGTATTCTGGCTACATGTCCCACCAATCTGAGTCCAGATCCTTCACAGCACCAGCAATCAAGTTTCTGTTCTGTTTTCTTACTCTTCTTACTACGTCTCGCAGCCATAAGTGACTACTGCCCGAATGAGTGTTTTATAAGACTTTACTTTCGTGTTTCTTTGTTTAAGTTTAGATTTGAAGAGACAGACTCTGTGTTGACTTGTTATCATTCCGGATATCCAGTGTGATGTTGTTTTCGTCTAGTTTGTTTCACAGATAATTAGGTTTCTTGAAAACTTCAATGCTGTAATCACCAATTATGTAGTTCTGTTCTCTTCCTGTTTCTTTCTATCAGCTATTTTTGCTTTAACCTTTAATATGGCATCTATTTCTTATGTTTATATCTTACTCTATTATTTGATGCCACGATAGTCTGATGTCGGTCCCTGGCATCCTCCAAGCATTTCCCCCATTCATTTCTGCCCAGGACTGCGTCTCTGCACCATATGCTTCTCAATAGAATACTACACATCATTTCCGAAGTTTACTTTTTAATCTTATTCCAATTATGTTATCTTTAAGAATCTTCCTATTTCTAAATCCTATATATTCTTAAGTCGTGTATCCTAAATATTCTTGAGTCGTGTACAAGATGGGTACCCACTATAGTCTTTTGAGTCTAAAGAGAATATCGATGGATATATCTACAAATACTTAGCGTAGTTCGTAATTGTGTCGAACGAAAAGATTTTCGCTTTAAGAACTATTGTTTTTTGACGAACCAAGTTGCATAAGCATAGGTTGGAAATGGGTTTTTTGTTCCGATGGGCGTCTCTTGATCTGAAAAAAAGGGAGCACAAACTAATATGTTTTGTTAGCTTGAATAATTATTTATCTAGTTACTTATTTCTTATATTGCCCTTAATGTTAGTCCTTTCTTCTTTTTATCGTGCTGTCTTCAAACGGAGATTGGCGATCATCATGACTACCATCACCCTTTACACAGCCGTGGTAAATAACTGGTTCAATGCACAGTTGAACCATTCTCTCAATTTTTGCAGCCCCAGTCCCTTCCTACCTCTCCTTGCACAATCAATCTCAGTGTTCTTTAACGTTTTCTTCTTAGTATTTCAATTTGCGTATCTTTATGGACATTATTAGACCTCTTTTGGTGGATATTCTACGTAGGACCTCTTTATTTGTGATAATCTGTCTCTACCCAAGATATTCGTAGTATTATTCTGAACAGCTGCCTTTCAAAAACTTCGAGTCTTTTGATCATGCATTTATTAAGGGTCGAAGCTTCCATACCGTAAAGCAGAATCGAGTATACATTGCAGCGAATCATTCAGATTTTCAATTCATTTTCTATTTTTCTACAGCAGAAAGATTTCATCTTGTAGAATGAATTGCAATCTAGCTCTACCCTTGTTTTTATTTCTTCGATGTTATCAATTCATGAATTATCCCTAGCTTCCTAAATACTTGTATCTATCCTCTCGCTCAATGTCACTGTTGTTTGTTCTTAGATGTGTGTTGTTGAGTGATTTTGTAAACACATGTGTTTTGTTTTCTTTAGGTTCATATTCAATCCATAGAGTGTACTTATCATTTCTGTCATTATTTGTTGATCTTCGATATTGTCTACCAATACGACTGTGTCATCCGTATACCTTATATTATTAATAGGAACTTCATTTACTACCATGCCGTATGATTTTCCTGGAAATGATTCCTGAATGATGATCTCTGAATACATATTGAAAAGTGTCTGTGCGAGGATGCACCCCTATGTTAGTCTTCGTTTTATGTGTATATGTTTTGTAGGTTCTTCTTCTACACTGACCTTTAGCTGTTTGGTTATTGTATAGAGCTCTATTATACTCAAATCTAACTTATTTATTTGCTTTTCCCTTAGTAGCTCTGTCAGTTTGTCAGAACTTACTTTATGGAAGCCTTTGGTCACCGTTGATCCCCATACATTTAAAATTCTCCGTTCCTCAGAGAGCAAGTTATAGAGACATGCCTTGAAAATAGAGAGACATGGCAAAAAAATGTGAGTCGTTTCAGACATATACTATCTTGTACACCGAATGAATAGACAAACCAATTCCATATATTTTTGTACCGTCCATGAGCAAACAATTTTTGTTTGTTAACTTTGCAATAAACAAATAAATAATGGATAAGAGTTTTTGAAACTAAACGAAAAATGTATCGACAACGTTGCATACGAACTCCATATGCACACACATTCATATATATATATATATATATATATATATATATATATATATATATATAAGTTAGGCTATCTCAACATATTATGTATTTTGATACTCGTCCTGATATTATATCTGATAAAAACTTAAATGTTGTTCGTTTAGCTTTGATTTATCTGCAGCGCCACTAATAATGTGTATGTCAAAATGTTATTAATATCCCCCATTGCTTATAGCATCAAACGCTTATCTCTCACTACAATCATTGTTTTTGTTGAATATTAATAATCTATTTTTACTCCTAAGATAATCTATAAAAATTACGAACACAGAAGCTCTTCATAAATAACCTAACATGACATGAAAATTTGTTAAAACATTTTCATTAAAATTAAAAATATTATCATCATCAGATTATAAAATTCATGGTCATCCTTTTGAAAATAAAGTTTTAGAATTAGAGACGAATCGGTAACTGGATCTACTGCTTAACGTTTATTTTTTTTAATCTTCTATATATTTGCTATCTACCTAAAGGTAATAAGCAACTGTTGCAATATTTAGGATAAGGCAGTGAGTTGCCCAGCTTCAGTTGTTAGGGCGCTTACACTGAAGGCCTAGCATGTATAGGAACTTTGGTTCTTTATAACTAGAAAAGTGGAATAGTCTTCATTTTATCTTAAATTCTATAGCTTATCTCTAAGAGATCACAGCGTTTCAGTCTCTGCGTCTTTTGGTTATTATCCAGGACTCTGACAGCAAGATAGTTGGGGTGCACTTCAAGGCGCGATAGATATTTCGCACTTGCCCACTTGGCTTCTTTAAGCACAACATTTATTTTTAGATCGTGGTGTAAAGTTTGATTTGTCACGAACCAAGGAGCACCAGTAATTATTCTCACGGTTTTGGACTGGCATCTTTGAAGTATTTCTACATTGGATATACCCGCAATACACCACAGCTGTATGCCGTAACTCCATACAACTTTGAGGATCTCTTTGTAGATCGTTAAGTTGTTAAACAACCATAGTTTGGATGTTTTACCAATTAACCAGTAGATTTTGCATAATTTTAAGCCAAGTTGCTTCCTCTTCGTAAAAATGTGTTGTGTCCAGTTTAGTCTTCGGTTAAGTCGCATTCCAAGATATTTTGCACAGTCTGCCTGGGGGAGTTGAGATACATTAAGTACTACACTCGGGTTTGATTCCTTCTTTAAGCGGAAAGTGACTTGGTGCGATTTTGCCTCGTTGATTTTTAGGCTCCACTTTTTTACCCATTCTTCTATTTTATCAATAGCTTCCTGAAGCTTCTCAGATGCATATCTTGGTACTTTGCTTATTGCCATAACTGTGGTATCATCTGCAAAGGTGACTATAGACGTGTTTGGTGTACTGTTAGCAGTGAAGATTTGAAAAAGTGTGGGAGCCAAGACACTACCTTGAAGTACTCCTGATTTTATCGGATATATGTTAGTTAATCCTCCTTTATATTTGACAACGAAGTATCTGTTCGTCAAGTATGATAACAATACCTAATAGTATGGTGTAGGAAATTTGGATTGAAGCTTGTATAGTAAGCCTGGGTGCCATACTCTATCAAAGGCTTATCTAACATCCAAGAATTCAGCCGAGCAATATTTTATATCTTCAAAAGCGTTATTAATAATTTTCACTAGCCTGTGAACTTGTTCGATTGTTGAGTGTCTTTCGCGAAATCCGAACTGATGTTCTGGAACGATATTTAGTTCGTTAAGCAATAGTTTCAGTATTTTTAGGACAACTTCTCAAAAAGCTTTGACAAGATAGGTAAAAATGTAACGGGTGTATATGATGATGATACCTGCGTCGGTTTACCAGGTTCTGGAATCAATATGATTTGACCTACTTTCCATTAGGACAGATAATAATCGACTTTAAGTATTGCATTATAAATTTGTATAAAGAAAACTCATGCTTTTTCCGGTAATTGTTTAACAGTTTGCCCAGTTATAACATCAAATCCTGGACTTTTTTTTGGATTGGGATTTCTATGAATCATAGCCTTAACTTCATTAACTTTTATGCCTTTAATGGGAAGTGCCATTTGGAATGGTGTTTCTTGGTATGAGGTTATTTTTTCTTCTTCTTCATAAAGTTTTCATTGGAAATTGCTGAAAAAAATTAGCTAGGAGTACTGCAGAAGTTTCAGCCTTATCAGTATCTGTTCTCGCCCAAATTCCATCCTGTTTTCTGATTGGTGGTGTGCTCTCTTGAGTTTTATTGATTTTTTCTGTTGCCTTCCACAAAAAGCAATCAGTAGCTTCAGTGGGGCTAAGACCTTCAAGGTAATTTTGAACTGACTCATTCTTTTCATTACTGAATAATTCTTTCACCACTTTCACTGCTCGGTTAAGTTTTGTCTAGTCTTCTGGGGCTTTAGTTATCATTCACCTTTTCAGTGGTCTTTGTTTTTTTTTGGCAATTGCATGCTTTTCTATTACAGAGCAATTCTGATTCTGCATTTGACTACTCATTAGAATGGTTACATCCAAGGCGGCTTTTTATATTCTAATAATTAGATCTTCTACAGCCTTGTCTATATTTGCAGGGGATTTTAGTAGGATATCAGTATGTATTCTTTTATCAAGCAAGTGTTTAAACAAATCCCAATTCGTTTTTTTATTAGACAGTAAGGGTTGTTTTTGTACATTGATGATTTTCGAAGTGACTGTTACTATTGTGGGAGAGTGACCCGAAGAAAGATCGAGGCTTTGTTCTGCTAGACGATGGCTAGTAGAAGTACCTTTAGTAATAAAGGAGGCAATAATGTCCGGTACTTTGTTCCTAGCACTAAGTCAGTATGTGGCTAGTACATGGACCAGTAGATAAGTATTTAGATTATTTTTGTCGGTATGTTTTACGAGCTCTCGGCCTTTAGAAGTTATCAATCTTGATCCCTATCTGAGATGCTTGGCATTATAAATACCATCAGCCAGGAATCTACTGCCTAATGTGGCAAAGTACTCAGCATAATGCTCTTCTTTCAAATTGTGACGTGGAGGACAATAAAGTAAAGATAAAGTTATTGGATTTCGCTTAACTTCCATTACATTAGTTGCCTGAATATTTGCTGTCTGGAGATCAAGTGATTATCATGATTTTTTAAATCATTTTTTAATCATAAGTTTAATTGTTTTTTTTAATTATCATTGCACTACCACCATGGACTGTACTATCCGGATATTGGGTGTTCTTCTTCAAGGATAAATCTCGTTTTGTTAAGCAGAACTTAACAGGTCAAGAAGAAGCACATAGCGATGTGGAGAATGATGTGGTTGGTATTATGACATGGCGTGCTATTGTTTATGAATGAAACAACTAGTCTTCATTAAATGCAAGATGATAGCACAGCTCCGTTTGTCCTTCCCCTTATCAATCTTATACCATGGCCAGACAGATCAAACGTCCTTTCGCCTATGGAGCACGTTCAGATAGTTCCACCTTCACATATGCCAGATCTTCTAAGACTTGAAATACGATTAGCACGGGTTAAGAAGAAATAGAAAAGTTTTTGGAAAAAAAATATTGCTAGTCAGTTAACCAAACATTATAACATTCTTCCTTTCAAACAATCTGGTTATCATAAAGGCTATAGTTGTAATAGTACCTTACTAGACATAGTTGACAAATTTGCTAGTGCTGTTGAATTAGTTCAAAACATTTGACAAAACTAACAGTGAACTTGTAGGTGCAACATCGGTATCGAAAAATGGATATATTTCGAGAACTCAAAACGCAGAAAATCATGGGTTGGCCCAGGAGAACCATCAACATCGACCGCATGACCGAATCGCTTTGGAAAGATGACAATGCTGTACATTTGTTGGGATCAGAAGCATGTCGTGTACCATGATCTTCTGAAACCAGGTGGAACAGTTAATACCGTTCCCTACCCTCAACAAATGATTTGAACCATACATTGGTCGACAAGCGACCAGAATGGGCTACAACACATGGAAAAGTGACTGCATCATGACAATGCCCCCCCACTTACAGCGAAAGCGGTCAAATACACAATTTCTGCACTTGGCTGAGAACTCTTGCCCTCCCTGCCGTATTCACCAGACTTGACCCCTTCCGACTACCACTTGATTTTATAGATGTCCCACTCACTCTTCATGAAACACTTCAACATTTACGGAGATACGGAAAATGCCAGAGAGGCGGGGAAAATGGGCAGCTAGCGATGACGCATATTTTGAATAAACCATTTTTACCTTTCTCCCAAATCAAAACGTGTTTTTTCAAAAAAAAAATAAAAATTATTAACCGCCACACCCGGTATATAATAATTAGTATATTGATTGTCTAAAGAAAATCTTTGCGAACGTCTATTTTCATGCCGAACAGATTCTTTTAAGGATTGTTTGTTTCTACTTTTTTCACATAAAAAATTATGTACAAAATTATGCAAATGTCAAATTAATGTAAAAATACGAGAAACAAATAAATTCTCATGCAAACATTCGAAACAAAAGTTCGTAATCCGAATCATTTAATGAAGTTAAATAACGGTTTTGTTGATTGTTTGAAGATAATGAGGAGCAGTCATAATAGCGTAAAACAATTAAAGGCGGAAGTACCTCAAATGATATCCGAGTATATTTTAAACGACTCCTTTTATGTTGCCATAATAAATGAACGCTAGTAATATAATGTGCCGCTAAAGTCGCTTCGTGGAATAGATGTTAAAATGATGTAAAAGAACAAAAACCACTTTAGGATAAACCGCTATGAAAATTATTAAAATGGTTGTATCATATTAAATGTAAAATTAACTCATTGATTTATTTGCAACATTTCTTTTTTCGATATAACTGTGTTCAGTCGTGATTGAATACCAAAATGAAAAATGTTGCTATAGAAATATAGGGTGTTTTTTTTAGTGTGTCTGAACTTTAAGGTCAAATCAACCAATACCACCAAATTAGACGCCTTGAAACTAATTATTTTATATGAAATTACCCTCATTATACATTAATGTTTGCAAAACACATTCTGTTAATCTAATTAATTCGATCACTTTTTCAAGCAACTGAGATCTTATATCCGCAACTGTTCGAGTTATGTTCCCTGAATACGTCGATTGTTGCATTGGCTGTATGACATAGGGAGCCGTACTGTTGGAACCACATCTCCAGATCAATACCATACAAATTCGGAATTAAATAATAATTGATTATCACTTTATAACCATCCATTAAAGAACTGATAAATCCTCCACACCTCTCTCATCCTTTCTCCGTGGATTCTCTTTCCCTCCTCTGTCCACTTTGTTCCCGATCTCCTCGAAACTTCGCTATCTGATGCAACGTTCCACATACGTATTTTGTTTGTATACGTTCTTCTATCCTGAATCTCTGTCGGACCCATTTGTGCCTTTCCCAGATCAGCCCTGACTTGTGTGACCCATGCTACTGTTGACTTGACTCCTTGTATATGTGTAATTCTGTTAGTGAGTCTTGTCGGTGGGAGTCTACGGATATGTCCATAGAATTTCAACCTTCTTTTTCTTATGTCCGCCGCTACTCTGTGGTCTTTCGAGAATGTAGTCTGTATCCTTCCTCTGTCAGTTTTGGGCCGAGAATTTTCCTCATGATTTTGCGTTCTTCTGTTAGTATGTTTTCTATGCCGCTTTCTGTATGAAGTGTAAGTGTCTCGCTTGCGTATAATACCTCTGGTTTGATTACTGTGTTGTAGTGTCTTATTTTTGAGTGTGTGGATAAGCGTTTCTTATTGTAAATATTGTGTGTCTTGCCGTAGACCCTCTTCATCTTCGGTAATCGAGTCTTCTGTGCTATCTTCTCTCCCCCTGTGGGTTCGAGAATCTCGCCCAGGTATTTGAAGTGAGTGACTCTATTTATTTTGCCGTATTTGGTGTTCAGATTTTGGACATCTAATGTTGAGCAGAAGAATTCGGTTTTTTGAAAGGAGATTTGTAGGCCGATTTTCTCTGCACATTCCTTGAGGACTTTGATCTGTTTGGTTGCCCTTTTTTCATTGTTTGCGAGTATAGCTAGGTCGTCTGCGAAGGCCAGGCATGATATTTCTATGTTGTTTTTGGATCGTCCGAGTCGTATTGGTTTCCAGTGTCCTTGATTTTTCAGTTCTTTTTCCGATTCCCTTATGGCTTTATCCAGGACCAGGTTGAAGAGGAGTGGGGATAACCCATCTCCTTGGCGTACTCCAATATTAATTAGGAAGGGTTCGGAAATTTCTCCCATAAATTTCACTGTCGAGGTTGTGTCAGTCAATGTCTGCTTGATCAATCGTAGTATTTTGGGGTCGAGTCCTTGTTCTTCTAGGATATTGAACAAAAATTTTCGGTCGATGCAGTTGTATGCTCTCTTGAAGTCCACGAACGTGCAGATGATTGGGACGTTCCTGATAGCTTTGTATTTCAGTATTGTTTTTAAGTTAAATATTTATTCAGTGCATGAGCGACCAGGGCGAAAGCCTGCCTAGTACTCGCCAATTTTGTGTTTTAATTGTTCTTGTGTTCTCTGGAGAGGGCATGCTGAGAGGATTTTGTAAGTGACTTGTACTAAGGAGTTTCCTCTGTAGTTGTTCACGTCTATTCTGTCTCCCTTCTTGTGCAGCGGGTGGATAAGAGCACATTTCCATTCATCTGGTAATTTTTCTGTTTACCAAATGTTCGTGATAATTTGCGTAAGTTCCTGCAGTGTATTCGGTCCGCGATGATACCATCTTCACCGGATGACCTGCTATTCTTTAGTTTGCGTATGTGCCTGTGGATTTCTTCCTATGCTGGTGGTGGTGATTCTGATTGGGTATGGATACAATTTTCCTTGGGGACTCTTTGTGTCGCGTTCAGGGCAATTGAGGAGATCAGAGAAATAGTGTGCCAGCTTCTGACAATTCTCCTAATTGGTTAGCGCTAATCTGCCATTCCGCTTTCTGAAGCAAATATTTTGTGGTGTGTATCCACGGATTTCTCTTGCAAAAGTCCTATACAAGTCTCTTGTATTATAATTGAGGAAATCTGCTTTATAGTCACGTCAAAAAGCTGTTCTACTCCTGAAATGCTCGTTTGCGTCGCTGCAATGCACTTTCGCATTCCGAGAGTCCCACCAAGGGTGTTTTGTGTTCTTTTTCAATGGGATCGGTTCCTGTGCTTTTTGTAATTTTTTCCATGTGTCGGCTTGTTCCGATATATATATATATATATATATATATATATATATATATATATATATATATATATATATATATATATATATATATATATATATATATATATAATATACATACATATATATATATATATATATATATATATATATATATATATATATATATATATATATATATATATATATATATACATACATACATATATATATATATATATATATATATATATATATATATATATATATATATATATATATATACATACATACATATATATATATATATATATATATATATTATATATATATATATATATATATATATATATATATATATATATATATATATATGTCTTAAACGTGCAGTTCGGCAGGGACATACATTGCCTCAATTGACCACGAAAAACGATGTGGCCCTGATCCCTAATGATCTACTGGAAATTAAAGTCATGCTACAATAATTAATTATCTGTGGCATGGGAGATAGTGGATTTGAAGATCAACTTTAAGAAAACCAAATTAATAACAAACCTCGTCGCATCAAATTATCCTAAAACATCCGGAGAAGAAAAATAGAACTAGTTCATCAATACATATATCTGGACGAAGTCCCGCCTGCTCCAGCATACGGAACCTTAAGAGACGTATTTCAAAATGGCATTCCCATCAGTCTGAAAAGAAACACATTCAATCAATGCATGTTCACTGTTCTCGCTTATGAAATGGAGGTCTGTGCTCTAATCTTAACAGCAGCATACAAATTGAGGAATGCGCGAAGACTCGTGGAAAGGTCAATGCTGGGCATAACCGTCAAGGATAGAATATGTGATGAAGACATACGCCATGTGCCGTGTCAGGCAGAACTGCTTTAAAATAAAAATGGATGGGACATATCGCCAGTCTGTGAGACACAAGATGGATACGTAAACGTATCCAGGTCCAGGAGCTGATACGCGAAGCAGGGGATGGTCAGAAACACGATCGCCCGATAATGTTAAACATATATGAACTGGCTATACGCAACTTAGGACAGAGAGAGATTCTGCGGATTCCAGTCAAATGCTATTTTGGCTGCACTTTTACTTTGCTTTCTGAGTGTGTCCCAAATTAACCCCACTAGCTCCTATTCAATTTTCTTTTGATTTGTGAGATTGAGCCAGCCTTTGTTTCGAATCTTGTCCGGCCGTAATATGTAATATGAATTAACTTACGTTTAACATATTGCAATGTATGCGCCTTATATTTATCTTATAAACATTGCAATCAATTTATTTATTCTACACAATAAATTGACTACTACAATGGTTTTATTATACACATTGTAAAATATAATCTGTACACTAGATTAAGTTTTTTTTTACCATTTTTTGCTGTTATTTAGTACTAAGATAAAGATTTTTACTGCAAGTTAACATGGGTGATTAATATTTTAAGTTGATCATAGATGGTCCGTGATATGTGCGTGTAGTTGCTCTTTTCTGAATTCGTTCAACACGCAAGCTTTACGCGGTGACTTGTTTCGTATTGTACTGGGTGTCTTGCCAACGTTCTTGCACCTACATTTTAAAGTTGTTAGACTTTTTTGTTTTATTAAATCGAATATTGTTAAAGATTATAGTTAAACAATATAATAATATAATTTTCTATTGTTTCAGGTATGTACTAAAGAAGGAATCTGTAAATAAGCATTGCCAAAGAAATGGTAAGTGTTATATATAGAATTCTAATTCATTTACTGAAGAGTATATACATCTTCTTTATCTTGGCTCCTCAACTTAATTGTTGGTCTTTGCGTTTCATGGACTGTAGAATCTATTGGAATCAGATTTTTTCCTATATATATATATAATATATATATATATATATATATATATATATATATATATATATATAATATATATATTATATATATATATATATATATGTATATATGTATATATATATATATATATATATATATATATATATATATTATATACATATATATATATATATGATTAAACTTTACAAACGTTGCAGTTTTACCATAGATATTGGGCATTACTAGCACGAAAAAGGTTTACATCACAGGCGCAGTTCGCAGTTCGCAGTTCGCAGTTGTGTAGCCATTCCAGTGGATATATATTATATATATATATATATATATATATATATATATATATATATATATATATATATATATATATATATATATATATATATAAATGCTATTATTATGTCTTGATGACAACTGTCATTGTTTTCTATCTCTCCTATTAAACATATGCGAAAACAAATTTGTCCAATCTTGAATTGGTATTAAATAATTAAATTAAGTTGGTAAAAAAGACCCAGATTTAGTCAGTCTCCTGTGATTCAACAGTGATTTAAGGGATATAACCTGCGTTTATGCACAAGTAATTTACAATAATCGGGCTGCAGTTAGAATGTAGAAGAGCTCAAACCCAACCTGAATCATCCCAGACACATTTTTCAAAGAATTTTCAATCATTTAGGCGAAACAGGTTCGTTTTATTATAAAAAATTCTGGTGGACGACCAAAACGTATAACGGTAGTATAACGGTAACGGTAGTATCGCGGAAAATCCTGAACTAAGCACTAGGCGTTTGTGGAAATGAAATGCCCGAAAAGTAACGTCAAAAAACCAATGGAAAAGGAAAACAGTCAACGACCAGCCGAGGAAGTAAGAACACGAGTCAGGAAATAAATAGAAAAAAAGCAAAATATTAAATAAAAAGATATACTAGGAGGACAGGGGATCGATAGAGGACCAGATGCAGTTGAAATGGTCATGATGAAGTAAGGAGAAATGGAGGAGGACAGCGACGGGAAATTTGAAAAGGAAAAAGCAAAGGAAAAGGACATTAAATGGGAACAAACAGCCATTATAAAGGATAAAGAAGAAACTAATAGATGTAATAAAAGAAATATGGAGAAAAACTGGAGAAAAAAGGCTATACCTTTTTGTATAGTGGAGAAGACAAGGGAGAACTAATGGCGTGGGTTTTTATATCAGTCTACTATGAATAAAACTTGAAAAAAAGCTTCCGTCTTGTTTCTTATTACACCGTGTGAAACAAGGCGAGTATCAGTCTCCGGGTTATCTTCTTGCCATCAGTAATGATACGTTCTGCAAAATGAGGTGAATTTCCAATCCATTCCAAAAAATCACAACATGTTTCCCTCCTGTTTTTCAAACCATTTTCAAGTAGATTTTCTTTGTCCCCAGTTCATTGATCAAAATCAGATGAACGGTTTTGTGACTGAAATTCAGCTCTTCCCCAATCATTCCGACCCCTCTTCGGGTCCAAGTTTGAAATAAAACTTGATAGCGCAGCGTTACTTGAAATTGTTTCGACTCATTTTCAGAACACACAAAAAAAATCCGTTTACAAAAAGAATTGCAACGGACCACTAAGTGACTCTAGGAAGTTCAAACTTTTACTGAAGAGGTATCAGATAATGACCTGCCTTCCTTTCAAAGAGGAAGCCAAAATGTTGCCAGAGCACTACGTCACCAGTATGATTACTTTGTTTGCACGCATTCCTTTGTTTGAGGCATACATAAACTTATATGGGATTGATAATTCTATTGATTAATATATTGATCCGGTTGGAGGCGTAGATTGAAGGAGGTCAAGAGGTCACCAATGGGCTATAGCACCAAAGTGAGAAGAAGACGAAGAAGCTCAGATCCTAATACAAATAACTAACTATCTATCAAGTCTATCAAATTGAGCGGTTTTTTTATTCTTGAATAAAAATCAGATGGCGTTGTGAATTTGCCTAGATCTAGTCTCATTTCAGAAGTGTAATGTATGACGTTTATAAAAATGGAGTCGTACACAATACAACTATGTGTTAAAATTGTTGAGTTATTTTATGAAAATGGGCGTTTCTATGAAATTTTTTTTTGAAAATTAAGTTATATTTACGGTTTGTACAATCATCCATCTGAAAACATTATCAATCGAATTGTTCAAAAATTTCAAGAAACTAACTTCGGTGGAAGATAAAAGAAGAGCAATATATAGTCGTAGTGATCGTTCACAAGAACATATTGATTTGGTACGCGAAAGTGTTGCTGAAGACCCAGAAATTCCATTAGTCGACGTTCGCAACAACAATTTGAACTCAGTGAATCTACAACATGGAGTATTTTTACGAAAGGATTTAGGTCTGAAGACATATAAGGTTCAAATAACACAGGAATTAAAGCCACTGGATTATTCAAAACGTCGCGCATTTGTCAATTCGATCAAATAATAAACAGATGATTTTCATCAAAAAAAATCACTTTTTCAGATCAAGCACATTTTCAAATTGGTGACTATGTTAATAAACAGAATTGCAGTATTTGAGGTGAGGAAAACCCACGATTGATTATCCTAAACGAGTAACTATTTGATGTGCATTATGGTCAAGAGGTGTGTTTGGGTCATACTTCTTTCAGAATACTGCTGATGAAGCTGTAACTGTAAATGGTGTTCGATATTGTGAGATGATAATTGGATTTTTGTGGACTGAATTTAATGATATTGATTTGGACAATATGTGGTTTTAATGGGATGACGGTAGATCTCACTCTGCTAGTACAACAATTGATTTATTGAGAGAAACATTTCCTGGAGGGGCTATTGCAAGAAACCGTGATGTTATTGGCCACCAAGATCATATGATTTGACGACTTTGGACTGTTTTGTTTGGAGTTGCGTGAAAAGCCAATCGATTTCTGGACTAAAGGATGAAATTATTGGAGTCATTGGTGAGATAGAGTCGGTTATGCCAAAAATGGAGCTGCAGGAGAGATTGGCAGATATTATCTTTTATATGCTTCAATTATCAATACAAAATGTTTTGAAATCAACGCATATTCTTTATTTTATTCAAGAATTTTAAAAAACCGCCCAATTTGAAAGACCCACTATTACATAACATCGCCAAAGACAAACTTTAGCATATATAATGAAAAGCCACCAAAAAAAAATGTGTGGTTAAAAGTTGAAAAGGAAATTGTCAACAAAATCAAGCGAAATAAACTTTTTTCCGACGCGCAATGAATTGTCGAATAATTTAATCGGCAAAAAGCTTCCTGTGCCGTATTACGACTGTCAAGATAGGAATAATGCCCGTAGTAAATGCAATAAAAGCTACAAGCGCCCTGCACCGAAGGCGACGCTGATAACGACGACGCTCCCCTGACGTCACGACGTCAAGAAGGTGTCCCTGGGGACGAGAGATGCCGTGTGCACCGGCATCAGGTTTTATCTCTCATGCACATCGCCGTAATCTGGACGAGGCAACCGGGTTAACTATACGGCACAGTGTACACAACAGTTTCGTCGGATTTAGTCGGAATCGACATTCTAATTTCAGTTTAGCTAAACTGAGGTCAAACGCGATACAGAATATTGAACTCCATTTGTCTCTGTTTATTTCGAATATGCTTCGAATTACTATACATTTAATACTTAAATTAAAAAAGTATCGAGATTACTCCAATAAAAGACACTGATTATATCCAAGGGTTTCTCTCTCTTAAACATTAAACTTGAAGAGATTTACCACTAAACACCAAATTACTTTTTTTGAACTGCTCGACGCACGTTTCGCTAACCATGTTAGCATCATCAGGAGATGATTTAATCTGATTCTAAAAGTAAACTATGTACTATTTATATGAAAACCCTACCTAACGAAGCCTGTAAAAATCATAAACTGTGAAGTTTACTAAGCCTTACATTAATAATTGAAAAAGTTGACTGAACGGGATAGGCCCTTTATCTCGGTTCATGATTTTTTACATTTTTCTATTTGAATACTTTCATATGCATCCAAAGCCCTATTGTTATTAACACTTTTAATTAGTCTTAAATTACTAATATCTAAACTGTGGTCGTGTTCGATTGCATGTTGAGCAACACAAGATTTGTCATTTCTCTCATATCTAATGTGGGCAATATGTTCTTTATATCTTGTCAATATGGATCTTTTTGTTTGCACAATATACCTTCGAACACAGTCTTGACAACTAAATTCGTAAATCCTTAAAGTCCAAATTGTGTAGTATGGTATTTATTAGAACAGAAAGTTGAACGAAAATTCATTTTTCTAGACAGGAATTGACAAACATGTGGAACAAAGTAGCAAGTGGAATTTTTGCGCAAAAGATACCCTAATGCCGAATGTCATCCGAATGCATTAGTGTTTAAACAACTGAAAGAGCGATTTGGAAAAACTACATATGTCCATTACGAAAAAAACTCGGAAAAGCAGAAAATAGCTAGGAGTGAAGAAAAACGAATATGACTTTTTCTCTATCTCTCTCTCTCTCTCTCTCTCTCTCCTCTCTCTCTCTCTCTCTCTCTCTCTCTCTCTCTCTCTCTCTCTCTCTCTCTCTCTATATATATATATATATATATATATATATATATATATATATATATATATATATATATATATATATATATATTTATTATCATTATATCAAATATCATAGTCTTTGCGTTATACTTTTTAAAGGAATCTAGTAAATCTCAGACGTTTACCGTAATTTTTAACAAAGATTGTTACATACCAAATTTCTGTATAGATTTCTCTTCATTGTTTTTTATTCTGAGGTGTGATAAAACTAATTAGCAAATATTCATCAATATTGCTATTATTTTTATTAGTTTGTAACAAATTATATTGTTGGAAATAAAAGCATAGCTTGTACCTTAAAAACGTGACTTATCGAGCAAGAGCACGCATAAGTTGCACGCAAATTAAGAGCACCTCAATTGGCTAGTAGTATTACGTATATATTGTTGCACTTAAAACAGTTTCAAGTGAATGTAAGTGCCGCAGTAATGATAAAAGATTATTTATTTCAAAGATAAATATCTCAAGTGAAGAGATTAGTGACGTTACATAACGTAGCTAATACTGCCAATGTTTGCTTGTTCCTAGGCAATATATATATATATATATATATATATATATATATATATATATATATATATATATATATATATATATATATATACATATATATATATATATACACATATATATATATATATATATATATATATATATATATATATATATATATATATATATATATACATATATATATACATATATATATATATATATATATATATATATATATATATATATATATATATATATATATATATATATACAGTTTCTTTATATCTTCCCGCACCTGATCCTCCCACCTACTTTTCGGTCCCCCTCTTCCTCTGTTAATATCTGGTCACTACATTGTAATTTTCTTTACTACTTTGTTATCTTCCATTCTTCTTATATGGCCAAACCAGCGAAGTCTTTGCACTTTTATGCTCTTCACTATATCTTCTCCTTTCAAAATGGTTTGTATTTCAAAATTCATTAATCTTATATATTCATCTTCTGCAACTTTCTTTAATCCATATATTTTTCTTACAAACTTTTTTTCGAATATTCGTAACTTTTACTGTTCCAAGCTTATTAAATTCATTATCTCCGTACCATATGCCACCGCCGGTCTAATAGCTGCTTTATATATCTTCATTTTTGTTTTTATACTTATGTTTTTGCTTGTCATAATACTTTTGAATTTATCTTAGGCTCTGTGTCCCGCCTGTACTCTGTGATCAATCTCCATGTTTCTGTCGCTTTTGCTTTTTATTATTATTCCCACATATTTAAATTTTTCCACTACCTCAAATTTGTAATTTCGTATTTTTACCGATCTAATTGTAAGGCTTCTATTTTCTTTCCTTATTTCCATATATTCGCTTTTTTCTTGATTTATTGTGAGGCCTCTTTTCTTCACAGGAACTTCACTTCACTTCACAGGAATATTAAAAGAACAACCGTCCAATAAGCCTCCTAATAGTAATGTACAAAGTTTTCACTAAGATAATTTCTAAAAGAATAT
>JARFXV010001670.1:0-22500 GCA_031761425.1 Cosmopolites sordidus
TCTCTCTCTCTCTCTCTCTCTCTCTCTCTCTCTCTCTCTCTAAGTGGAAGTGCGGCAACATTAATTAGGAAGGTTATAGATAGTATTCCCAAATAAACTTGGATAAATTCGATTAACCATGTTATTAAATTAGAAGATTCCTATATATCATTTACTAATCATATAGAACCACTTATTATTAATGTAGATCAAAGTGACAGTGAGAACGAAGCTGAATTAAATTTAAGTTATAATTTTTACTGTACTAATAGATGAATTTATTTATTTATTTTTATTGTACTAATAAATTGAAAATACACAAACCAATAAATAAAGTTTTAGTCATACATAATATGGCGCCTTTTAAGAATTGAGGTTTGTGATTTATTGAGGCAATTAACATTTTGGCGAAGGGCACCGACATTCTTGAAACGAACTATACACATGATTGTTATTTTAATAGACCTTCTTCATCGTCTTCTTCATCATATTCTTCATCATCTTCTTCTTCTTCATCTTCTTCTTCATCTCCTTCGAAGATGTATTTGTAACTGATTGTATCGCTTGTAACATGATCATTGATTGTTTTATCAGAATTAACACATGATTGTCTATTTAAAGTATCTTCTCTTTTAGCAAGTATTTCTTCAATATTTTTTCCGTGACTAGGCTTTCTTATTTGAACCAGAGGTGTAACTTTATAATTGCCTTGAAGTTCTGCAACGTGAATTATTAATGAAATCTAATAGTACAGAGGCTACCCTATGGAAAAGGTGACTGGCTGAATTTTCGCGTAAGTAACATTCCATCCATAATGCAACTGTTGTTAAGTTGGTTAACAGTACCATAGAAAGTTTATAACAATCCAAACTTCCGTATACCCGATGTAAATGAAATAATGAAATATTTCATGTAAACATCTGTATAACCCGGCTTATCGAAAAGCTGCATATTCAGATTATTTGGCTCCAAAACTATAAAAATAAAATGTCATCTATTATATTTTGAATCAATCACCTTTTCCTAAATAAAGGATATAATTTCAAAAATTCGCTTTTGACATAAAAAATCACCTTGTGTTTGAGAAAATTCCTCTTCCATATCTTCTTCAGGCACTGAACTATCCAGAATAAAGCGCGTTAATGCAGACAGGTCAGGATTGTTTGCATCGTTTAAGATGCTGCTATAAATTTTTATTTTCATCGTGGGCGATATGACGGTAATCCTTATTTTTCCCAATATTAATCAAAATATAGCCTGTTGACAAGTTTTCAATTATTGCTTCAATCCTTTCGAAATTCTTGCATGATAACCGAATTAAAAAGATATTTTCTATAAAGCACCAAATTATTTGTTTGCAGAGATGATGAAACCAAATTCTGATACTTTATATGGGTGTTGTGAAAAGTATTCACAACAGAATATTTATGCATAATTCACAATAGATAAATAAGAAGCAGACTTCTGTCTACTTGATTGTATTAATAATTAATATACAATAATTAAGTGTTCAGACCACTCTTCCACAAACTTTTTGTGTTCAAAGTACACCCACTAAATCAAGAAATTTTAGAGGTACACCAAAGAAAAAACTAATGATTATTTCATATTAAAATCAATATAATATGAAAAGATGTTTAATGAGAAATGTGAGCCTGCTCAACTGAGCAGAGGCGATCAAAATTTAGAGCAATCGTTGATAAGGCTGCTCTCATCTCTTCGTCGATCGTCCTCAGGCGTTCTCTTTTTACTTGATTTAATCGTAGTGACATCTGAAAATCCCAATTCGCATAAGTAGGTCGTGGCAAATGGTAAGAGGATTGCAATAGCACGCTTTGAAAGCAGCGGATATGAATTCTTCTGATAGCAACTCCATGAATTCTTTCTGCTTGTTTATCGGTCAGTGTCCAAGGGAAATACTATCTGAGAATAGATTTCTTACCCAGTCCATAGGTTGCAGCTCACATTTACGAAAAAAAGAGTTATTTTTTTCTCCTAATAGGTTCCAGTGTTTCACTATTAAAGCCAGCATTTTTTTTCCTGAATCGGTAGCCATGACATTTGGGAACATTTCATTACTACCATTAGTAGTGTGGTCGATCTATAACACCAACTTAGCGCGAAAACTTTAAATCTTGTCAGATGACGTTCAAATATTAGAATTCATGCCTGGCATTTTTTGGTTCAGCTCATTTAAATGAGCGAATAAATCCGCCGGATAAGCAAGTTTTGCTACCCATTCTTCTGTTTTAAACAGAGAGGCAAAATCTGAACCCTGAGCCTCTAAAAAAGTCTGATTTTTTTAGTCATAATTTTTCAATTAACGTTGATTCAATGTCGCTAGAAATATCATTAATGCGACGTGAGTTTGTATCTGTTGACGTAGGTATTTTTTCGATTTCATTGGAGGCTTCTTGGCTAATCATAATCTTGACAACTTTTGTGCGCACAAGTAAATTAAAGTTTCAGCGAGAGAATAATAATAATAATAATGTTTATTAAATCCAAAAGATTAACAAAATGTATAGATTAGGTCAAATAAACAATACATAGCATTGAACGGTAATACAGATATTCAAAATAATAACAATAATAAAACAACAACAAAAAAAAACCAATTCTTCAAAGCCTAGAACATTATCAGCACTTGGTAAAATACTCATCCAAGCTATAAAAGGCTGCGCGCACAAGAAAGTTCCACACCAGCCTTCTAAAGACTTTGTTTTCTACAACATTCTTGAGCCTGTCTGGCAAGCTATTATAGAATTTAGCCCCTGCATAATATACACTATTTTCAAATACTTTAAGCGAGTGTACCGAATGAGGCATCTTGGATTTAACTAGCATATTAGCTTGCTTTTTGCGCCTTGTCTGATGTTTTGAAAGACGAACTCATGAGGGTTATCTGTTTCATCTGGACTGGTCCTTCACACGTTGAAAAAAGGCTTTGTCTTTTTTGGCCACCGATGGATGTTTAGTAGTAAATGTCGTAAAAGTTTACAGGGCACCATCGAATTATTACCCAAAGTTTCTCCACAGAAAGGCATTTTGGAATTGGGCATGATTTGCAGTACATAAAACCATAAGTTACATAGCTCTCATCATATTTTCGATTAACAAGCGTAGGTTTTTTCTTCGTTGACTCTGCTTCTTGGGAATCATTAGTTTCACTTGACAAACTTGTGGTACGCTTAACGAATTTATCCATTATATTCACGTATTATGGTCTATTTTATATTAACCTACTTATTGGTAATTAAACAAGTCAATTAAGTTCGCGACGACACAATCACAAACTAGCGGCTAGTTAACGGTGCACGACAACGACGACTAAGCGGGGCGGGTGATAGCTTGTGCGTGAGGCGTGGTGAGGGTGAGGCTGTCCCGATCCTCGCGCAACAAAGCGCCTCGCTCGCATAACTCTCAGCTATGTGTGGGTGTATTATCTTCATAACTTTCTGACAAAACTTGAAAACTTCCGCGGCACCCCAACTAATGACCACGGTACACCAGTGTGCCGCGGTACACACTTTGCAAAAGAGTAGTCTAGACGAACTATGCCTCGTTCCATTACAAGGAGAAAAAATCTTAAGAGCCATTTTATTATTTAATAACTTATCAGTTAAGTTTGTTTTCGCTTATGCAATAACGGGCGAATGGGCAGGTATATTGTCGCAGCAAAACAGCCTGTTCGGTGCCTGGTTAACAGCTTATGAACCATGAATTGGGAAATGGCACAGCCCCCATAATAATTTTCCAACTGCCAATGGTTATTTCATGCAAAAACTACTGTTTAATCAACACATAAAATTCACTGTTTTCTATGATAACAAAAATATCGAACCTAAAAACCTATATTTTGCCTACCCCAACCTATAAACCAAGGAATAATCCAGGCCTTTAAGCTCTATTACATTAGACAACCCTTTAAAATCAGACTAGATAATCAATTTGTAAATCCGTACAAATTAAAATATTAACTGAAAACATGGCTCAAGTGGCGAATAGTATAGGACGAGATGGTTTCGAACAGATAAAATCAAATGATATTCAAGAATTGAGGATGCTTAATCCCCATTCCATTTGAAGAGGATGCATCAACGAGCACTGAAAAGGTGACATTAAATTAAACAATAAACTTAGTGAAAGTTTGAAATGACCAATGAACTTTGTGATTTCTTAAAATAAATATTGATAAAACTTGATCTATGGAAAGAAGTCTTGTTTTTAAAAGGCAAATTGTTAATGCCACAGACGAATATCAGTCCAAATTGAAAGTCCTTTTAAAAGCTGCAAAATGAGAAAAAATACTGTATTCTTTAATGCAAAAAAAAATTGATCAATTAAAAATATCTCATTAAATTGATTTTATTATATATTGCTTCTTTTTATTTTGTAATCTTGGATTCATTCCATTTCCATATTACATTTAACCATATATCCCCCCCCCCAACATTATTCCATAGATCGCCAAACCCCCCCCTCCCCCCCCCCCCAAATAAGGATCTTTGACTGTACATAACATCCTTAAATAAGCAACAATGAAAACAGACGTACAGAAAAAAACTAGATATGGTTAGATCATTAGAACTAAGAGCCAAGACTAAAAATTAACAGCGGAATACTACAGTATATAAGGTTTACGAATAATGCAATTTAAAAAACTGCACTCTTGGATCGATCCAGCAGAAGCCTTAGGTAAAATAAGACTAAAACCAAATTTCCAGAAAGACAAAATTTTCAAAAAACATGAAATATAAATACATCACTAGATATAGATCAATAGATCCAGTTCAATTCTACTAATGGAACTTTCAGTGTGAAACACTAAACTCGATAAGATATACCACCAAAGACCAAATCACTCTTTTGTACTCCTCGACTCGCGTTCCATCAATTCATTCAGATTGAATCATCTAGTGATGATGCTAATATGGCTAGAGAAACGCAGGTCGAGAAGGTAAAAAAAAGCGATTTGATGCTTAGTGATCGGGTATAGTATATAAAAGGGCAAATCCGAAAACATGACAAAATAAATCAGACAAAACACAAAATAAAGAGAAAAAGAATACAACTATCCAAGATTATAAACCATGTAAAGGACACCGAACAACAGGACAGGCGCAGATGAGATGAGGCAATGATTTCAAAAGAATATGCAGACTAAATCTACTCTCGCCATAAGACAGCCAATTTGGAGAGCCTAAAATAACAAAAAGTTGAAAACTGAAGAAGTTTGAGCTTGAGAGAAAAAGAGTGGAAGAAGCGACTAAAAAGTTGATGATTATGAAGTTAATAAACAAATAACATAATAAAGTAAAAATTATATCGAACAAATGGCATTCAGTGAACAAAGTCAAGCAGATAAAAAAACGCAAGAGAAAGACATTGTATCACTGAATCGAAAGCTAGACAAGCATTATGAATTAAGTAAATAATGGTTAAGAGAGAGGTTAAGAGATAAATTCGAAATTAAAAAAATAAACTTTGGGTCATTCGTAAATATTCAAACTGTGTCGATTTCGGATTAACATCCTACATTATAGACAATATAATCTCATTTTTGATTTTCAGAACACCTAAAGGGGCCCCAATATACTCGATATATACCCCAAGCAACTGAATTTATGCAAACTCAATAAATTTAAGCACAATCAATATAACATAAACAATCCTCTAACTAAACAAAAGCAGTATTTATATTTTCGATACATAGCTTTATGTACATTTACCCCCCTATTACATCATTACATAATTATTTACTCCCTCCTATATAATAAAAGCACATAATTATATAATAATCATACGAATAATTCGCAAATATAAACAAATAATATTTATATAAATACTTACTTTTATCACTTCCAATGTACCACATGCATCAAACAATAGACGGTAACCAAAAATAACAATGGTCACAAAATTCACAAAATAAAAAACCCTACGTTTTCATATCCGAGGATTTCAGGACGGTGTCGATTACAAACAACGGCGGCATCCGTTTTAAGGCATGCAATTCTGATTGTTATATTTCAAAGACGCCGAGCATATAGAAATTTACCATAAACTTTAAAATATTTGAAAATTATATATATATATATATATATATATATATATATATATATATATATATATATATATATATATATATATATATATATATATATTAATATATATAATATATATATTAATTCCTAGTTGATATCATGTCATTTCGCTTTATCAATAGATGGCGCTGTACGTCAATGGCATATACGAGAGCAGAACCGAAAATATTTTTTATATATTTTCTTAAATATAATTCAGTACTGTATATTTATGTAATAGTAAAAATAAGTTTATTGTTATTTTAGTGTTCAAAGAATTGTGTTTACATAAAAATACTAACATAAGGAGGACATTTTTACAATTTGTAATTTGTAAAGTGCTGTTGTTTTCTAAGTCTATAAGTAAATAGATCTGGTAGTAGTCAACTCATGGGTTTTATTAAATTTTAAAGGAGGGTCTATCTATAAATAAAGAATTTTAAGTTAAAAAGATGATTCGAACACACTTACGTATTTATTTAGCGTATGGCTCATATGGATTTAAATCAGGTACATAAACAGATTAAATTGTAAAACACACAAAATATATAAAATATAAAATAAACTATAAAAATATATAAGATATGTTATATGTGGTTATAAACAATATTATTTCACAACATTGTGCAATTCTAGTCCCATAGCTATCAAGTTTCCAAGATGACCTCATTCCATGGTCAAATCCGCCAGTTCTCACAAAAGACGCTGAACATGCCCTCAAGCGTCACGGCCACCTACATGGTTCCCACCCAGAAGATGCCTAATAAACACTTTTAATGTATAAATAGTAAAATCGCCGAGATATTGTGTGCATTGCTTAATATTCATTAGTAGCATCATTATTATTGTTTTTTTTTCTTTTATGTTACAAATATTATATATTATAAAAATAAAACCTTTTTTAAAAAAGTAAAGTTGCTTTGAGTGATATAACAAATTGGCGCAGTCGTGCGGATTCTGAAAAACGTCGAAAGAACAAGGAAGTTCTAACTATCGACGGTGGATCCCAATCCTTTAATCAGAAGAACAAAAAACCGGCCGAGTCCTCACTCAACGTGCTACGGAAGGAACACCTGGTAAAACCCCTGGTACAACACGTTAGAGAACAAGACAACTCCAAAAGAACTTCATGCAGTTCACGATCATACTGTAAGTGAATCATCACGTTACACAATTGTTTTTCTTTTATTTTTATCGAATTTAACTCTGTTCGATTTTCCAAGCATTCATTATTATTAAGTTATTATTAATAATCAATTATTAAATCAATCAAAATGGCTACAAACCAAAACGTAACCGAATTTGAAGTGGAACCATATAAATTGTCCGAAATATTTTCAATAATACCAGAATATGAAGGCGACCAAATATTTTTAAGCACACTTCTGAATGCGTGTGAATGTGCATATAACATGTCTAATACAGAGCAAAATAATCTATTAGTCATTCACATAAAAAATAAATTAAGAGAAAAAGCAGCTCAATTAGTAAGCTCAAGAAATCCTAATTCATTTCCTGAAATCAAACAACTCCTAAACCTACATTTTGGCGATTCTAGAGACCTTTCAGCCCTAATCCAAGACTTACAGAGGCTAAAACAACTCCCAAACGAATCTACCCTTACATTTTATAACAGCCTACAAGTGCTTAATGCGAAAATGCACTCTTGTATTCATAAATCATACAATTTAACCCCAGAACAAAAACAAGCACAAATATGTCTTATCGAAACGATGTCTCTTAATACACTTCTAACTGGACTTGAACCCCGATTAGGACAAATCATTCGTGCCAGTCAATCACGAGATCTCCCGGAAGCACAATCCCGTATCCGTCGAGAATTACAATTATCATATTTCGAAAACCAGAAATTCAATAAGCCCGTTGCAAATATCCAAATTAAATCGCAAAATAATATATCGAGAAAACCACAATCGCAAATTTTAAAATGTTTCTCATGTGGCAAAAGCGGTCACTCCTCCAATCAATGTCATTTCCGACAACAACTTACATACAGCCCAAGCAACCAAACCAAATTTCCAAAGATCAATCAATTTCCAACAACAAACTCTACCTGGCCCAAGCAACGCCCAATCAAACTTTCAAAGATTACCCAATTTTCAACAGCAAATCAGACCTAATAACTTCCAAACTTCACAAAAACCATTTCCACAACAAAGTCAATTTCAACCAAGACCTACAGTCATAAGAGAAAACCCAAATTTCCGACCAAATCAACACCGAACCCATTATGTTGGTTTCGATAACAATCAAGACTATTCTGCAAATGATGAAGAGTATTTTAACTATGTAGAACCCAATCTTTATTATGAAGAATATCCCGAATACTCATATGATCATCAAAACAAGATGATACGTCTCAAACAATATATGAAAATTTTCCACATACCCAGCCCAAAGAACACTCTCCAGATTGTCCGATCGAACAAGACCCACTTGTACAAATTACAAATCAGATACAAGCTATAAACCTAGACAATATGAACCCGGATTTGAATTTTCCCGAACAAACATTTCTATAAACCCACTGCTGACTCTTAAATCTCAAAATCTCTATTACATAAAAAACGCTACAAATACTTTCAAACTACTTATTGATACCGGCGCAGGAATTTCCATATTTAAAAAAAATACCGTTAAACGTTTTCCTCAAAGATCTCCCGAACAAATTGCAATTCAAAGCATAACCAATCAAAAATTGTTTATTATCGAATCAACACTTGTACCATTGCTTTAAACGACCCTCATAAAGTATATATTTTCAACCTAGATATCGATTTCGATGGTATTTTAGGCCTAGATTTTTTGGAACATTATAAATGTGTCATCGATTTAAAAACGAAACAATTAATAACGAACTTTAAAAATATCCCCTTATTCAAAGTCGAAAATCAAGAAAAATTTAACGAAATTATTAATGAATCAATTCGTAATACTATTTCAATTGAACCGAGAACAGAAAAAATATTTAAATTAAAATGTAACTTATCAAATACAGATGCACTTCTCTTAACTCAAGAAAAAGAGAAAGTCAGAATTCCAAACGCTTTAGTTCACGTAAACGGAAAAGGTGAATTTCATACGACCATTATAAACGCAAACGCCATCCCAAAAACTGTCGACTTTTCAAAAATATTACTTGAACCATATGACGACATTGACCCCATTTTTAATTATACGAGCACTGAAAGCGATATTAACATACCGATTGATAGAAAAGAAACAATTTTGGATCAACTACGGATTAATCATTTGAATGACGAAGAAAAAGAATATATAACGAATCTATCTATCGAATTTAGTGGCATATTTTACTTAGAAGGCGATAAACTATCATTTACCAGTGAAATTAAACCGATAATGCAAGACCTATATCAACAAAATCATATAGATATCCGCAAATCCATAAAGAAGAGGTGAAAACTGAAATAAATAAAATGTTAGATCAAAATAGAATTAGACATTCGATTTCACCCTGGCCTTCTCCAGTTTGGGTAGTACCTAAGAAACTCGATGCTTCAGGAAAACAAAAATGGAGAGTAGTCATTGACTATCGCAAGTTAAATGAAGTTACCGTCAATGATAAGTACCCGTTACCCAATATATCTGACCTCCTCGATCAATTAGGCAAATGCCAGTACTTTACAACCCTCGATTTGGCCTCAGGATTTCACCAGATTGAGATCAATCCTGATGATATTCCAAATACAGAATTTTCTGTAGATAATGGTCACTACGAGTTTGTACGTATGCCATTCGGATTAAAGAACGCACCATCCACTTTCCAACGCGTCATAGATAACATTCTCCTAGGAATCCAGAATGAACGATGCCTTGTGTACATGGATGATATCATCGTATATTCATCAACCATTCACAAACACATGACCCGGCTTATCTTGGTCACATATCACTGAAGATGGAGTAAAACGAAATCCAGCTAAAATAAATTGCATACAAAATTTTCCACAGCCCAAAAACCCAAAAGACGTTAAATCATTCCTTGGTTTAGCAGGTTATTACCGTAGATTTATACCGAATTTTCTTTTGCAAAACTATCAAAACCTTTAACAAAACTTCTTCAGAAAGATGTTCCTTTTTTCTTTGACTCTGAATGTAAATCATCTTTTAGCAATCTAAAAACGGCACTTATATCAGATCCAATTCTTAGATATCCAAATTTTGAAGAAACCGATGCTAGTGCTTTTGCTATTGGAGCAGTCCTTTCTCAAGGTCCAATAGGTAAAAATCTACCTGTAAGCTATGCTTCTAGAACACTGTGTAACGCTGAAACTAAATACTCCACAATAGAACGAGAGTTACTCGCTATTGTCTGGGCAGTTAAACACTTTCGCCCCTATCTTTTTGGCAGAAAATTTACCCTAGTCACAGATCACCGCCCTTTAACATGGTTTTTTTCTATTAAAGACCCAGGAAGTAGACTAGCTAGATGGAGACTTAAGCTAGAGGAATACGACTAAAAAATCGAATACAAACCTGATAAAATTAATAACAATGTCGACCCATTATCGAGAATCAAAATTAATCACTTCCAACAATATGCAAACCTCCAATCGAAAATATCAATTTTAGCATCTAATGACTCTGAGGAAAGAAACGATACAGACGAATCGAAATCAGACACACTAACCGAAGATCAAGACCAAAAAGTAACCGAAGAATATAATAACTTTGTACACGCTTACAAAACAAAATCAATAATTGACTATTCGAAAATAGAGATAACAAACGATCAATTATTAGACAAAACTCATAAAAACATTATTACCTTTTTTTGGCAAAATAAATTAGAGAATATACATCATCAAATTATTGATGACATCTTCCAAGAAAATATCGATCTAAATGAAAACAAAGTAAACATTCTACAAAGTAAAACTGTTAAAGACCGTAATTATTTCATAATTTTCCTTAATTTTGATACTGAAAGTGTAGCTCAAAAAATATTTTACTCTTTTTATAAAGACCAAAATAAATTCGATAGTTCCAAAATCTATTACATTGAAAATAATTTAGATTTGCCAATCCTAGAAATAATATCCTTTGTATTCGCGAACGAAGACATTAAATTTAAAATCTGTCAGAACATCATAAAGATACCAGACCGAGATGAAATACCAATCATCCTAGGCCAGTACCATACAGGAAAAAACAACAGACATCGCGGACTATTCGTCGAATTAAATCAAAATATAATTGGACAGGACTTACGAAAGATGATGGAACAATTTATTAAAAGTTGCGAAATCTGTCAGAAAACTAAAATTTGCAGAAGAAACCTCAGTACACCCCTGGTCATTACAGAAACACCGAAAACAGCATTTGAAAGAATTAACATAGACATTTTCGAATATCCTACAAGAAATTATGCTCTCACAATACGAGATGAACTAACAAAATTTACACAAGCCTATCCGATCGAAAATAAAAAATCTACTACCGTTGTTAATACACTGATAGTATTCTTCCAACATTTTGGCACACCGTTGAGAATACATTGCGACTATGGCCGAGAATTCGACAATATACTAATGAAGGACTTATGCGAACTATACGATGTGAAATTAAATTTTTCCAGTGTTGGACATCCACAATCAAATAGCTCTTTGGAAAGATTTCACGCAACACTGACCGAAATGATTAGAGCTCACGAAGCCGAACACCCAAATGAACATCCATTCAATATCTTACCTTACGTAATTATCTGCTATAACAACACCAAAAATAAAACGCATAGTTTCATACCATACGAATTATTTTTCGGACACACCTCTGGTAGACCACCTGAAACTCTTTACAACCAAGCGAACCTGATGACTAAATATATCCGAGACCTCAATAATAGAATGGAATATTACTATAAAATTGCAAGAGAAAAAACTGAATTACGAAAAAAAAAGCTAAACTTAGATTTGATAAAAACATTAAAGATATTCCCAAATATAAATTAGGCGATAAAGTAGATGTTAAAGATACCCAAATTAAAGATAAAAGTAAAAATTTATTTAATGGACCCTTCGAAATAACTAAACTATTTGACAATTCTGCTATTGTATTAAACCCGCATACAAACATATCTACTAAAGTAAACTTTGACCGACTGAAACCCTACTATGAGTAGTATTCTTTTGGTTTCAGATCACTATGGGTGATGCAAGCTATCGCAGCCCAAGTAGTTCTAACACCCGTTAATAACATCATAGGTATCTTCTACCATGAAGAAAGCCATTTAAAAATTTCAAACAATAAATGGACACTTTTAGTATACAAAGAGTTGGAACCAATCAAGGAAGCTATGATTAATAATAATAAAATAATATCAGGAATCTTAGATTTACTTAAAGATCAATCACCGAGAACATTAGCATTTAAAGCCGAAGTTCAGACTCATATCAGTCTATTAAACCAAATCGCAACCTCAGTAGACAAGAAGTATAACGAAATTATTGCAGATACAAGAAAGTATTATTTGAGACAAAAACGAGGCATATTTAATGGTCTAAGCACAGTATGGAAATTTCCTACTGGTAAATTAGATGCATCAGACGGTGAATATTTCAATGATTGCATTAATAAAATAACACAAGATGAACACGAAATAGAAAATCTTTTAAAGAAACAAATTTCAGTGACAACATCGGTAATAAAAAACTTTAATACGACTATTACAAATCTTCAAATCGATGAGAAAACATTTAACGATGATATTAAATTAATCCAAACAGCTATAATAAATATTTTCGATGATATAGCTTTTTATGAAGCACAAGTTAAAGTTTTAAGCTTATGTGAATCTCTAATGGAAAGCTATATATTTTTCGAAGATTCAATTAATACAATAATAGATTCAATAACCTTTGCTCGTATTAAAATGTTACATGGCTCGATCATTACGCCTTTAGATTTGATTGATTCATTGCAAGAAATCTCCAAATCTCTTATTAAAAATAATTTACCATTGCCAAATTACTCTTCAACTGTCGCTGATTATCTTGACGTAATCGAACTAGAAGCCTATCAATCTGATTCTAAAATAATATTTGTTCTTAAAGTTCCTCTTGTCGAACCAGAAACTTACACTCTTTATCATCTTTATCCAATTCCAGTATTGGATAACCGAACAGGAGTTTTTCATATATTACCAACAACACACAAATATATTGCGCGTGATGATGATTCATTATTATGTGTATCACCACGAAATTTGGACATTTGTAAAACCATTCCTGGAAATACACAAATCTGCTTCAACATCCTTCCGTATCCCATAGACAGTGATGCGATTTGCGAAGCACAGTTACTTCGACAACTAAATGGATTGCCAAAAACTTATCAAACAACACTCCTTTTTGCTAAGGACTACAATGTTTATGAAATTGATCAACATTTTTGGTTAATAACTGTTTCCGATCCCATACCAGTTACTTCCAACTGCGGTACAAGAGAAGCAAAATCTGAAATAATAAAAACCAACAGTCTTCTAAAACTACAACCTGAATGCAACGCATTTATTGGAACCACAAGAGTGCATGCCAATTATGCGATCGATAAATATAAAGGAATAATTTATAGAAATCATCCAGTATTAATCCAATATTAGGCCTCAACCAGTATTAGGCAATCATCCACTATTAGGCCAACAACAAGTAAGTCATTCGGTATTGGGACATGGGAATTTTTTGATAGTATTTTATTGTATTCCCTGACTAGCCTTTCCTCTCTGCGGATAGTGTGAGATGTGGTTTTTAACCAGCCATTAATTATTCTCATTGTCTCGTTTAGTTTGATATCAATCATCTTTACGTGATAGCTGTTTAGCCAGACTGGGGCGCAGTATTAAGCAACCAAGTAGACCAGGCTGATGTTTTAAGGGTATATGCGTTTGCGCCCCACATGGTATCACAAAATGTGTGACTTATATTATTTCCGGTGTTTATTTTAGCTACGATATTCTCCAGATCATTTTTATACGAAAGTTTTCAATCCATCGTTACTCCTAGGTATTTTGGATAGGGATTGTAACGTAGCGGGCTGTTATTGAAGCATACTTAGGACTCCGGGCATGCTTGTTTGTTATTGAGGCAGAAGCACGACATTTCAGTGTTATTTATGTTTGGGATTAATCTCTAGTAGGCGAAATATTTTCCCAATACAGATAGGTCTTCTGATAATATGTTACTAGCTTCTTCTATGGTTTTGCTACGGAGAGCAAGAGGTAGGTCTTTTTTTTTTCCTTTATTTGGGTTTTTCGCCACCAAAAAAACGAAAAAAAAATTGGCGAAAAACCCAAATAAATGAAAAAATATATGAACACGCCACAATCATTCAGACATTACTAAGAGCTAGGTCGTCAGCGTACCCAAATTATGGTCTCTCATTTAAAAAGTATCTGTAAATTAAGGTGTCTCATCTTGCTCTTGCTCTTTCCTGTTATTACTTGGAAGGGACTGTCGCAGAGCATGTAGTTTAATAAAGTTGTTACCCGTCTGCATGGTGTCACGTTGAGGAATTTGTATAGAAGACCTTCTCTCCAAACCGTGTCATGTGCTGCAGTCAAGTTAACATACAACACAGCAGTCTTCAACCATTCTTGAAACTCTGCCTCAATATGTGTTATTAAGCTGAGTACCTGGTCTACATAGTTGCAATGGGGCCTGAATCCAGCCTGTTCAACAGGAGTATGTTCCAATATCAGTGGGTCTAGTCGGTTCAGTAGCAATCTCCCTAGAAGTTTATAACATGAACTTAAAGAGCTTTCGGGCGGTAGCTCTCAGGCAAGTTCTTGGGTTTGTTTGGTTTTGGGACTGCGATTATTTTGGATTTCTTGAGCTCCACTGGGATATGTCGTGTTAGTAGGATGTCGGAGTAGAATTTACTTAACCACAGTCTTGTGTGTTTCCCGCAGATTTTGAGGAATTCGGAGTGAATTCTACCGAGGCTTTATCTGCCTCTTCGCCGTGAATGGTCTGGAGTAATCAGGATGGACTGCAGTTATTTGTCGGCGGATTGTCGGTTGTTTCTTAATGTCTGCGTTATGTTGTTTTCTACTCGGGACTTTAAAGACAGCTATGGCTCATGCAGCGATTTGTGTTACCTGTCGTGTTTCCCCATTTTTTTGCGCCGCTCTGTGTCCAGACGATTAAAGAGCTCGTCCGCTATCCCAGTCTCCACCGTTCTGGAATTCTTGATAGAGCAGTTTCATCTGTTTATTCCTTTCTGGAACGTATGCCTTCCGAAAACCACGATGTATATACTTTTTTGCTATTGCTATGACAGCTTTTACAAATCTGCAACAATTGATGTTCTTAGGAGGGATCAATCTAATGACCTTGTCTAGCTGCATAGCAAAATTATCCCATTGGGCCTTCTCAAAATTCCACTTAGGTCTGGGCGTGAAATGAATTATCGGGATTTTAATTCCAGTTTCGAGAACTACAGGCGGTATTTGTTGTGTTGGAAGTCGACTAAGACTTTCCTTGATATTGGAATAGCGCGTTTTTTTGGTAACCTCTGAGATAAAGCAGAGGTCTGGATTTGTTTCAATGTGTTCTTTGGCGGCAAAGATCTAGTGAAGACCGCAGAAGTCTCCCCAGTTCGCAACACGATCACCATTTCCATCAGTGGTACGGTATATTTAGGCAGTGTGGTGGCTGTTGAAGTCGCCTGCGTATATTGCAGGGTGTGGGTAAACATCTAGTACGTTGTCAGGCCAGGATTTTTGAGGTGTCTTATAGATATTGTCGACGGTGGTATCAGCAGGTTTTGTTAATACTTGATGGATATTTGAGTTTGCTGTAGAATTTAATAATACAGCATTTTCAATGTCTTTACCAACGTAAGTTGCAACTACATATGAACGGTGGTAGGTGGCTCCAAGCAGGTCGAGACTATACATTTTACCTCTGCGGCATTGTTGGTATTAACTTTCTATATGGGTTTCCTGGATAATGACCATGTCAACATTTTGGTCCAGCAAGAGCTTAGAAATGTACTCACTCTTAGCTCTGTTAAGTCCTTCTTCGTTCAAATGGCAAGCTCGGATTGGTTTTCCGAGATTTTGGTCTCGAAAAGGACCACGATTAGGAAATCTTAAAATAAGTAATTACATCTTCAGTAGTCAGGAGGTCCGAAGATATTATCTGACTGCAGAGGATCGCACTAGCTCATTTAGCGTTATTAGTCATATTTAGTGTTTAGGGTTGATGAAAAAGTTTGTAGGAAAATGTTATTTCATTTAATCAGTATTCATGTACCATTCTGTTCGATGATCTTTCTCCATCTCTCCGGTGCTTCATAATCCCGCACTCATAGAAGTTCTGAGGTTTCTGACTAGTGAACTAGTTTCTGATGTGAACGGATACAAATGATTTTTCAAGTCTTCCTAATTCGAAGCGATCTAAATAATTCTTAATCGAGACCGCAAGGTCGGGAGAGTACAGTGGGTGGACAATTCATTTTCCATCACTTGTAACCATCCAGATTAAAATGCATATATTTCGTTGAGCTTACAGCAAGTGCTTTTGAATCTGTGTGAAGCCAAAAATGCTTTTTTGCCATTTTTAATGTTTAACAAAAATTAAAAAATACTTAAATAACACACATTTTTTCTCAAGTTCACTCTGCAATTCCTTCTGTCAAACAACATCAAAACTTTACATGTGAAGTAGGCAACACTTAGGTCTTGATATGCAATGCCATCTAACGCCAAAAAAGGAACGAACGTTTGCATCAACCCAATCGTTATTTTTTCTCGTTTATTTTATACAATCCGCCCAATGGTAAAAGTCCCTGACTGAATTATGAATGAAATATTCCATTACAAAAAATTTTCAATCGGAACATCTGTAGTTTATTCGTAATAACGTTAAAGGTATAGTCCGGGTCAAGATAGATCGTTGCCTTTCGGCAAAATGTTAATTGCTTCAATAAATTACAATAAAAATATTTCTAGTTTCTTCAAAGGCGCCAGAGTCGAAGTGGTTTAACTTCTGAATAATTTTGGAAAAAGTAAAATATTGTTAAATTATTATCACAAACATGATCCATCGATCATCTCAGCCTAGGCTGGTCGAGTTTACAATGCCAAGATGAGAAAGCAGTTCAGCTTAGTACCTTAGGAACAATGTGGCAAGTGTATATCGAACCATGTTTCATCAAGGTAGATAAAGAGATGATTTTCTAATCTGTTTTTTTTAATAGAGTTTAAGTAGTCAAACCGCCATAATCGTCATAATCGTTGTGATTCCATTAATATTTGTCTTTTATTAATGGTCCGATACGCAAAACCCATTAGAGATAATATTCTCCGGAGGCTAGTTCTGCTACAAAGAATGTTGGTTTCATCTTTCCTTAGTCGCTGTTGCAATGAATGCAATGCAGGTACAGTTTGCTCTTCATGCATAGCATAAATTTTGCTTCGAATTAAGTCTTAGTCGCTTTCGTCAACACATTTGCTTTTACCAGAATCATTAGGAACTTTTTTGGCTTTAATTGGCTTCGTCACAATAACTTTAACTGTAGACAACGACGTTTTTGTTAATGAAGACGTTTCTGCTGCGGCTGCATTTACATTAAGCTCCCTATTCAATAAAGAAACATGCACATTTTTAACTATTTGCTTAGCATCGGACGATAAATGTATTCTTTTAAAACTAGCACTACCAGAGGCACAACGTTCATTATCTTGGTAAAAACCCCACATTTTTAGCAGATTTAAACACATTTGCACAACTAAACTAAAATATTTCGAAACTATTAAACCATATATAAAATTAATTTTATCCTTTTACCTGTTATTTTATTATGCCCGGCCCTGTTTACGTTTTATTGCAACTTTGCCGGGTTTCGTTACGACAGGGGTTGTTAACAGTTTATTGCTGATTTGATAGTTTTACAAGGCTCGACAATGGTTATTCAAATGAATTTAATAATTATCTAATCTAAACCTACATTGCATTATTTCTGTTAATAAAAGTAGATATATGTCTGATCTATTGCATAGTATGTCATAACATGTCTTGCAATATCTCGAACATTTGCGAACCAACCCGAACCATGACGAACAATTAACACATGGTTGATAGAATTTTTAAAGGCAAGGATGTTGAGGAGGATAAATTGGGAAAGTGGAAAAGAGAGACATTCTGTTATTTGTAATTATATTTAGAACATTACTACTAATAATAAAATGATATGTTAAAGGCAGATACGGTGTATTACATTAACTAATGGAAACATATAACGTACATTGGTAAGTCATGCAGAATCTCCTGAAATAGATTTTTGAACCGAGTCCATTCCAATTCACTGGTATAAAATTGGATTGGTGGAATCACCAAATGACTAATCTGATTAGAACAGACAGATTTAAAGAATATACATTTAAGTAAGCAATAGAACTTACATTTAGTTGAGTAAGACACGCTCTTAATGAAAGTAAGGCCAGACGTAACAAGTTATAATTATTGGCTTCTAAAACAGTCGTTTTGGTTATTAAGTAAAAATAATAATTTCCTGGATACATGGACCAATATACCACCTTGCCCAGCCATGTGTCTATAATCCTGGAGTGAATGAAAAAAATGGCACGTACATGTTTCAGTCACAAATGTAATAGAATAAATACGTTAAATCTTACCTTTGATCAGGAAAAATTAGTTGGATCAAGGGAGAGTCTAATGACAGGCAATATACAATTGAAAAGCCACATGGTGGGCAGCCGGTGTGTTGTTCCAGTACCATACACCTCGGCGTATTTAAATTGTCTCCCTGTCTGGTTGTCATTGTTTTCCACTATGATCTGGCTTTCAAAAGAGCGAAGTACAGCCACTGGCTTAAAAATGAAGCACTTATGTTAATTATCCGCTGAAAATACAATGGCAGCCACTATTCAATATTTAACACAACTCAACTAAACGTCTATCAGTGTCTAAATGCGATGTCGTTTGTATTTAGAAATGCAGTGGGAGTCAGAATGCGTGCCAATAGGAAATATGGAGTTTTCGCGTGTTCTATCATTAGATTTTGAATTCTTCTTTCTGCTATGTTATGCTATGTATAATTTTGGTTTTTTTTTATATTCATTAAATAAATTGGAAATATCTATATGAAATATCTTATTAAAGAATAGTTTTACTACAAAAATATATTAGCTTTGAAATAAACTGGCCATAATACATATGCTACATCAGTACCATCTAGTATATAAGAGCGGCAGAGCTGCAGACCCACGAAAAAATTATGTATTAAGTTACATATATTTCCTGACATTTCATTGTAGTGATTTTTTACTTGCTTACTAAATCTGACAAGTATATATCTCTTATTTTCAATTTTGGTTTGTTAAATACATTTTATAAATCGTCAACTGCTTGCAGTACCTCCATATTTCAAACTCAAGAACCGCCACTGTGCTACATTACATATACATACATTTTATAGTTTTTAATAAAAAAAACAAAATATTAATTAATTATTGTTGCTCTTCCTGTAGCTGTAAGTCTATTTGGCTTTCCCTTTTGACGCAGTAGTATCTGATCTATAGTGATGTGTATTCAAAGTGTTTTGTCATTTTAGCGTCTTTATTCTCTTTCAATAATCTCTCTTCTAAATATGAAGAGATTTGCGTCGAGAAAAGTCACGAAACGTGCGTCGAGAAGTTAAAATTAAAAGTGATTTGGTGTTTAGTGGTAAATGTCTCCAAGTTTAGTGTTTCACACCAAAGGTTTCAATAGAAGAATTAATCTCTCTTCCTTTAATTTAATGCACCCGTATTGCTTTTCGTTTCTAAGTGATTTTAATACACTGTTTTCAATCTATCTCCATTATTTCCCCCAACTCCTTCCAAGATATTTATTTTAGTGCTTTTACTAATTCATTAGCTTTCTTTCCTTGATCTTTAAAAGTTGATAAATTATCAGTATTTCTATTCCGCAAATACGATGAACCTAGTCTCATCGATGGTCCTTTGAGCCCTCTCGGAGACATTAATTCACCAATGTGAACTAAGAAGCCCAAAACTTCCGTAAATATTAAATGCTGTGATGTGTCGTATGCCGTGTCATACTCATGTCGAGACTTCAAAAAATGAAACGGATGGTTGAGGCTGGTGGAGTTATAACAATTTTTTATTATCGGATTCAGTAACGTACAGTCTGTTCTTTTTCTTAACGGTAAATTTACTACTGCACTGAATTCACGCTCAGTCAAATACAGTGAAGGAAATGTAATTAAAAATCTCTATACTATTGCCCACCATCCAGGGTAGAGAGCTGGTACAGACTTTTGAAACCTGAACTCTTAGTGTCCATTTCTCAATTTTACTTCTTGGTTAGTTATGAGTTCTAAGAGTTCCCCTTCTAAATTTAATGATTCTGCTGTATCTGCATTTGTGAAAAGATCTAAAACCAAAACTTGGTACATTCATATTTAAAATATAAACGAATCGACACCCGGAATGATTTAGACGGTGCGTATAGACCCGGTTGGATCACGCAAAGCATGCTGACTCATTTTTGAGTGTTCCTTCTGATCTTCTGCACCTCTCTCATCCTTTCTCCGTGGATTCCCTTTCTCTCCTTCGTCCACCTTGTCCCGATCTCCCTGAAACTTCGCTCTCTGACGTGATATTCCACATATGTATCTTGTTCCTGTACGTGCTTCTGTCCTCAATCTCTGTCGGATCCATTTGTGCCAGATCACAACTCAATCAAATATCAATCATTATCAATCAATATCAATCACAACTCAACTAAACGTCTATCAGTGTCTAAATGCGATGTCGTTTGTATTTAGAAATGCAGTGGGAGTCAGAATGCGTGCCAATAGGAAATATGGAGTTTTCGCGTGTTCTATCATTAGATTTTGAATTCTTCTTTCTGCTATGTTATGCTATGTATAATTTTGGTTTTTTTTTATATTCATTAAATAAATTGGAAATATCTATATGAAATATCTTATTAAAGAATAGTTTTACTACAAAAATATATTAGCTTTGAAATAAACTGGCCATAATACATATGCTACATCAGTACCATCTAGTATATAAGAGCGGCAGAGCTGCAGACCCACGAAAAAATTATGTATTAAGTTACATATATTTCCTGACATTTCATTGTAGTGATTTTTTACTTGCTTACTAAATCTGACAAGTATATATCTCTTATTTTCAATTTTGGTTTGTTAAATACATTTTATAAATCGTCAACTGCTTGCAGTACCTCCATATTTCAAACTCAAGAACCGCCACTGTGCTACATTACATATACATACATTTTATAGTTTTTAATAAAAAAAACAAAATATTAATTAATTATTGTTGCTCTTCCTGTAGCTGTAAGTCTATTTGGCTTTCCCTTTTGACGCAGTAGTATCTGATCTATAGTGATGTGTATTCAAAGTGTTTTGTCATTTTAGCGTCTTTATTCTCTTTCAATAATCTCTCTTCTAAATATGAAGAGATTTGCGTCGAGAAAAGTCACGAAACGTGCGTCGAGAAGTTAAAATTAAAAGTGATTTGGTGTTTAGTGGTAAATGTCTCCAAGTTTAGTGTTTCACACCAAAGGTTTCAATAGAAGAATTAATCTCTCTTCCTTTAATTTAATGCACCCGTATTGCTTTTCGTTTCTAAGTGATTTTAATACACTGTTTTCAATCTATCTCCATTATTTCCCCCAACTCCTTCCAAGATATTTATTTTAGTGCTTTTACTAATTCATTAGCTTTCTTTCCTTGATCTTTAAAAGTTGATAAATTATCAGTATTTCTATTCCGCAAATACGATGAACCTAGTCTCATCGATGGTCCTTTGAGCCCTCTCGGAGACATTAATTCACCAATGTGAACTAAGAAGCCCAAAACTTCCGTAAATATTAAATGCTGTGATGTGTCGTATGCCGTGTCATACTCATGTCGAGACTTCAAAAAATGAAACGGATGGTTGAGGCTGGTGGAGTTATAACAATTTTTTATTATCGGATTCAGTAACGTACAGTCTGTTCTTTTTCTTAACGGTAAATTTACTACTGCACTGAATTCACGCTCAGTCAAATACAGTGAAGGAAATGTAATTAAAAATCTCTATACTATTGCCCACCATCCAGGGTAGAGAGCTGGTACAGACTTTTGAAACCTGAACTCTTAGTGTCCATTTCTCAATTTTACTTCTTGGTTAGTTATGAGTTCTAAGAGTTCCCCTTCTAAATTTAATGATTCTGCTGTATCTGCATTTGTGAAAAGATCTAAAACCAAAACTTGGTACATTCATATTTAAAATATAAACGAATCGACACCCGGAATGATTTAGACGGTGCGTATAGACCCGGTTGGATCACGCAAAGCATGCTGACTCATTTTTGAGTGTTCCTTCTGATCTTCTGCACCTCTCTCATCCTTT
>JARFXV010001670.1:25000-74645 GCA_031761425.1 Cosmopolites sordidus
TCTAATCGGGTTTTCTCTACTAACCGTTGGCAATTGTACTTTTTTCAACTCCCTAGCTGGCTTTAGATCGAGCCTTTTTTTCCTATGGACTTGCGTATTAGGAGCCCGCACCGATATTAAACCGATACACACAATATTAAACGAGATTTGGTGCGGCTTCTTAGATTACTACCTGGCATTCTCGCAATAAGCATTTACAGTAACTTCAACCATTGGCTCGAATGTATAAAATGAACGACAACAAAGATAACGCTTTATAACATATATACAGACGAACAAAAAAATGAGACACTGAACTATATATGTAGTTAAATAAATTTTCAAGTTTTAGTTTCGTAGTTGTCGTTCACAAGAGCATATTGATTTGATACGTGTAAGTGTTACTGAAGACCCAGAAATTTCAATTAGTCGACGTTCATAGCAATTTGGACAACAACACAACATGGCGTATTTTACGAAAGGATTTAGCTCAGAAGGCATATAAGGTTCAAATCACAGAGGAACTAAAGCCAATGGATCATTTAAAACGTCGTGCATTGATCAGATTTTTATGGGTAATTTAAGCCACTATAGAACCCATAATTATTCAACAATGGCTCAACAAAATGAATAGAGGCTGACCATGGCTGAGGTCATACATAGATCCATGCCACGTCCAGGTCTCGAGTTGACAGCCTTCGCATTCTATATAAAAGTTGGGTGGAAATCTAAACCACGTTTGTTTTATAGGAAAGTATGCTTTTATTAAGATCTGCTGCTTACAATGAAAAATATTTGGAAGCTTTTTGGTTATGTGGTTTAAATTGTTGATTTTTGAAACAAATATATAATCTGTCAGTAAAGTGTTTCAAAATAAAAATGTCAAAAATACTAAAAATAAATTTGTATAACGCAATGATCTGCCTTGTAGTAACATTTTCAAGCGAGACATGAATATTGATAAAGAAAATGTGGGAAAGGGAATTCCTTCAGAAAACAGTCCTTAACAAACATATATCATCATCATCATCATTGGCCCGTATCAATCCACTGCAACTTCCATATGTCATGCTTCTAGCTCTCGCGGTCCTGAGCTTTCCTCTGCCATTCGGGTCCAGTATACTTTATGATGTCATCAATCCATCGTGTTTTCGGTCTTCTCCATGAACTTTTACGGACAAGCGGTATCCAATCCAGAATCGCCCTGGTCGTGGAGCTTTCGTTCCACCGACTCAGCTACATGGCTTGCCCACCTCCATTTCAGTTCCTTTATTCTTCCAATTATGTCATTCACTTTCGTTTGTCCCCTGATCCATGTGCAAGTTTTCTTATCCTGGCTAGTCATGCCAAGCATACATATTTCCATTCTCCTCTGTATTACCCGAAGTTTGAATTGACTGCGTTGTGAGTGTCCAGATTTCACTTCCATATGTCATAACTGGCAGGGTACATCAATCAAAGACTTTTCTTTTCGTTCAAAGTGATAGTTTTTTCTTAAATACTATGTTTGTTCTAAACCACCTCGTAGGCGGTATCTCCTTCCATTGAAATCATCCGCTTAAGATATATACATAGTAATCCATAACTTCCAAATCCATTCCTAAAATAGATATTCTTTTGTATTCAGCAAATTTATTGAACATGGTCTGACTTTTCTTCTGGTTTATTTTTAAGTGAAATCGTTCTTCAGCTCTTTCCAGCCCTTCTATATGTCTTTGCAGCTCCCAAGGCCGGTTTCTGGCATTAAGCCGTCATCAGTTGGGCTCAAGCTGGAAACCTGAAAAGCGTATAATGACACAGAAACTGATCTTGGGAGACGCTTTGACGTGGAGCACAGATGAACTTCCTTGGCTTTTTAATACTTTTCTCCACGAGCCCAGTTCACAATATGTGTATATATATATATATATATATATATATATATATATATATATATATATATATATATATATATATATATATATATATATATATATATCTAGGACCAAATTCACAGCGAGAACTCACACAAATTATCACGAACATCTGGCAAACAGAACAATTACCAGATGAATGGAAATATGTTCTTATCCACCCGCTGCACAGGAAGGGAGACAGAAAAGATGTGAACAACTACAGAGAAATCTCCTTACTGCAAGTCACTTACAAAATTCTCTCAGCATGCCTTCTCCAGAGAACACAAGAACAACTAGAATACACAAATGGCGAGCACTAGGCAGGCTTTCGCCCTGGTCGCTCATGCACTGAACAAATATTTAACTTAAAAACAATACTGAAATACAAAGCCATCAGAAACGTCCCAATTATCTGTACTGCATCGATCGAAAATCTCTGTTCAACATCCTAGAAGAACAAGGACTCGAATCCAAAACACTACGATTGATCAAGCAGACACTGACTGACAAAACTTCTAGAGTGAAATTTATGGGAGAACTTTCCGAATCCTTCCTGATCAAAACCGGAATAAGCCAAGGAGATGGGTTATCTCCACTCCTCTTCAACCTGGTCCTGGACAAAGTCATAAGGGAATGGGAAAAGAACTGAAAAATCAAGGACACTGGAAACCAATACGACTCGGACGACCCAAAAACAAGAGAAATCTCATGCCTAGCCTTCGCACACGACCTAGCCATACTCGCAAACAAGGGCAACCAAACAGATAGAAGTCCTCAAGGAATGTGCAGAAAAGTCGGTCTACAAATCTTCTTTCAAAAAACCGAATTTTTCTTCTCAAAATTAGATGTCCGAAATTAGAACACCAAATACGGCAAGATAAATAGGGTCACTCACTTCAAATACCTGGGCGACATCCTCGAATCCACAGGAGGAGAGAAGACTCGATTCGATTAGAGAAGAGGGTAGCTGAGTGTCATCACACACCCAACCGTTGGGTTCTACTTAGGCGGTGTTAGGTGGTGTTCATTTAAGCGGAGACGCAGGTTGTTGTGTGTTCCACATGAGATTGTGGAACCCAACGGTTGGGTGTGTGATGACACTCAGCTACTGCTGTCTCATTGGACACAGTCCAAGAAAATCTAACACTACATACATATATATATATATATATATATATATATATATATATATATATATATATATATATATATATATATATATATATATATATATATATATATATATATATATATATATATATATATACACACACATACTTATAATACTTTTGAGAATAAAGTTAAAAACTTGTACTTAACAGTTTACTCGATTTTGTTATCCACTAAACAATACTTTGAATAACCAACAAGACCCCTAAACAAACACCCCCAAGGACATTTTACTCATATTATAATCTGATCTAATGTAGATCAATAAGCAATTCTGTTCTGACTGTACAACAGTGTCCATCCAAAGGTCTCGATGGAGATCACTATTTCTGATGTACCATGGCACATTGACGATGTTCCTCAGTACTTTGTTCTGGAATCTCTGGATGATTAGAATATTACTCTTGGTGGCACAGCCCCAGAGCTGTATACCATAGATCCATACCGGTTTAAAGATTTGTTTATTCCATAGTATTTTTTTATAGGTAGATAAACTGGAGTGTCTACCAAGTAGCCTTATATCAAGCTCTCCTCTTTTCTTTTTGAAATGAACCTTCCATTTTAAGTTTTGCATCTAATGTGACGTCTAGATATTTTTCTGAGTTTATATAGGGGATCTCGTTTATTATGTTCAGTTTTTATACGCCATCTTTTGGTCCATTTTGATTTGGTTAACTGACATTTGAAGTTTATTTGCAGCCTCTTCATGATCTTTGCCTATCGCTAGGATCGTCTGCAAATATGGCTATAGTATTTTGTTCTAGTTGTGGAATGTCACTTGTGTAGATCAGGTACAGTATAGGCGCTTCCTTGTGACACTCCAGCTCCAATTTCTTTCAACTCTGCTTGCTCTGCAGTGCTTCTTCCAGCTTTACTGAATGAAGAATCTGTCTAATATGTGAGATTCTGATAATTCAGAATAGTTTTGTGAAAGAAGCACATTCAGCTTTTATTTTAGCCCATTGTGATACACTTTATCAAAAGCATGTTCAACATCAAGGACGATAGCTGAGCAGACTTCTTTGTTTTCTAGCGCTTTTTCAATTACATTAGTTATTCTGTGTATCTGATCTATAATTGAATGGCTCTCTCTAAAACCAAACTGATGATTTGGTATTAGGTGCCTTTCTTCAATAAAGGGTTTAAGACTTTTCAAGAATATTTTTCAAATAATTTTGAGAATGTAGGTAGTAGAGAGATTGGCCTTTATGATAACACTTCGTGATGAGGTTTTCCTGGTACAATGACTTATGCCACTTTCCACATCCCAAGAACATATCTTAATCTGAATGATGTTTTATGATGGCTTTCTTTGGAAATTGTTTTTAATACTTCTCCAGTGATTGAATCAAAGCCAGGAACTCTCTTTGGGTCGTTTATTTTTATTTAATTTCCTATTTCCTTTGGAGAGGTGATGTTTATTTCTTGTTGAGGGGGAGTTTCCCATTTTGACAGATCCTCTCCTGGGTGTGGTTGGAATATACTTTTAAAATGTTCTGCAAACCTGTTTGCCTTTTGCATATTGTCTCTAGCCCAACTTCCGTCTGCATTCTTGATTGGAGCGTTTTGCAGTATCGGCCTTTTTATTCTCTTAGTGGCTTTCCAGATAGAATAGTCAGTGTTTTTATCATTTGTCAAATCGCTCAAATACTCACTAATATATTCATTTTTAGTTCTTTCTATTTCTCCTTTTATCTGCCGAGTGGCCTTATTGAGTTTGGTTTTATCTGCTGGAGCTCTGGACTGATGCCATTTCCTCCTAATTTTTCTTTTCTCAGAGATCAGATCCTTTATTTCTTTGTGGTAGTTATTTCCCTTTATTAGCTTGATAATGAAAATGATATTATTAGAAGCTGTCCATTGTATGCTGGTTACTAATAATTCCACTTCTCTATCCACTTGTTTGACTGTTCTTAGTGGGACTGATAGATCAATAGCATTTTCCAAGTCCAGTCTCAATCACTGGAATAAACAAGAAATGGTAAATGTTTATTGTTGAGTTACTGGAATATTCATTCTAAAGAGAAATATAGAAGGTAAGATAATTTAACTTGCAAAATTACACGGTAAAGTAATTTCTTAACTAGGTGAAGCACAACTCTTCATTGGGCATATATAGAAACATTTACACTTAAATACTGCCAATGGATTTGTTTGATTTTTTATTTTTATGCTTTACTCTTTTATATTCAAAGATATTTATGGAATACTTGGGAAGGTGATCAGTAAGGACATACAGTAAAAGATTTACGTATGTATTTAGAGAGCAAGGTGTTCTCATAAAATTCATAGAAATTAAATAAATATCCAAAAATGAACATTTTTTAGGTAAACTCCTAGAGATGGATAAATAGTCTTCTGGATATAAACAAAAAATAAGCCAATATATATTAGATTTAGATAGTCATAACATTTTTACAAAGTACTAAATTTAATAAACTTGGTAGGTTTTTTTTAAACATTAGTATTAATTCTAAAAATATTTTCCTATTTGAGACAACTCAAATGACATTTATAGACTGGTATCTCAACGGCAAGTGTGCTAGTTATGGGTATAATGTGGCAAGTAAGAAATGGTCTATGCCCATGAACGAGGATTTTCCAAAATATACCAAATGTATATATACAAATTATGGACCCAGCAGTTCCACTCAAACTAAAGATGCTCTCTGTCTTTTTCCCTTAAACAACCTAAATGAAAAATTCTTTTTGATTTTGTGGAATCAGGTTATAATCTTGTTACTTGTAACATTTGATGCGCTAGTACTTAGGGCGATGTTTATATATTGGCAAAAGTTCCGTATTTTTATTTTAATGGTCCAAATCGGAAACCTGAGCTTTGCTGTTTTGAAAAGGTAACTGTTCTTGGACAGCATTTAACTAACAGGCCAATTTTTTTTATTGTACCACATTGGCAAAAATCTAAATTCTTTGATTTATAAAAATTTACTATTTTCTGTTTAGGACCAAATAGGTAATAACCATAAACTTAATAGCACATTCGATGTATAAAGAAATTGTTTTTAAACAGTTTTTGTTATTTTAGAAGCTTAAGTTTTGTTTTGTATTTATTTTATAACTTACTTAGAAATGTAGGTAAAAAAACTATTTTGGTTTTGTTTAGATGTGTAATATTAACTTTTAAGTGTTTAGAAAATAAATAAATGTGTCAGTTCATATATTGGAACCTTTGCTTTCAAACACTAAACTTAAAGTGATTTACCACAAGCCACCAAAACACTAATATTTAACTTCTCGACTCGCGTTTCGCTAACCATATTAACATTACATCTCATCATCAATTAGTCTCATTAAATTTCAGGTTGAATCAACTCTTGATAATAAAATTTTACTTGTCCAAACTGTGGATTTACAAAATCAGTAATTTACCAAACCAGTTTTTTTGCTTTCTATTAGTCTTCTTTTGTGCCCATTTCTGAAGCTTTCATACTTTTTAGTTTCTCCTTTTTTTGTTTAGTCTGCTAGTATTTTCCCTTAATATTTCCAATTTCTCAGCAGGTTTGTAATACCATCAACTTGTAATATTGTAGTTGTAAAACTCTACCCTGAAAAAATTAGAGTCTCTGAGAAATAAACCTCCAATATATCTCTAAAAGGCTTTTACTTTGTCTACACACTTAATGTCACTACTAACCTGTCTATTTTCATTCCTTATAATATTAACTTTATAGTTGTCTTCAAATGCTGCCTCCTGTTCAACACCCCAACTATCTTTTGCTTAATTTGTCCATCAGTCAAAAGCCCATCAACCTTTTAAATCTTGGTTTTTTTAATGCTTGAGGTTGGTCTATCTATTACTTTTTCTTATGTATTATTTTTTTTAATATACATTTTTTACTTTATTTCAATCAAGTTTAGTAACTTGAAGCAGGTTCTTAAAATCCTGCTATTCATCACAATTTCTTGAAGAATTAATCTTGTCTAATTCTAAAAAAAAAAACAGAAGGCAGGTAGAAATTTAAAAATTTGACCAAGATAGCTGATGGAAATTCATTATATATAAACAAAGATTAATATGTAAAATTTCCACTATATTTAAAATTGTATGTATAACAATTGTTTCGTTGATCAATTATTCTTTGATGTGAAACACTAAACTGATTTAATCATCTCCTGATAATTAGGTTTATTCTCCTGAGGTTCTATTAGATTTATTCTCCAGAGGTTAGCAAAACGTGCGTCGAAAAGTTCAAAAAAAGGGATTTTGTTTAGTGGTAAATCTCTTCAACTTTAATTGTTTCGTTGTTTAATTTAATGCAGTTCGTATTTGAAAAAGGCACTGTGTGTCCAAATAATTGTTATACATACGATTTTAAATATAGTGGAAATTAGAATATTTGAATAGAATAGAATATTTGAATTATTTTGTTTCTCGGAATTCTTTTGAGTTTTCTTTGAGGAATTTTTAATCCATTTTCCTTAATCTACTCTAAAAGATGTTACTTGAAATAGGGTTAATGACTATAATCCTACTTCTTTAAGAAAACATGGCACGAACGTAAAAGAAATTAAGGTTTTCATATTTATATACGATTGTTGTTATAAATGTAGTAATTTATTTTTTAATTATTTCTACAATCGTTAATGATGTTTATCTTATATAAAATAACTAATTTATTAAATTTTTAAGGTTAAAGCAAATTTTTGTTTTAGCTACCATGTTAAGAAATCAGTTCAGCTATTATTTCTTTTTTTAATTTTGATTTCTCGAATTTAAAATTTACTCTATTATATAGAAATAAGTTAAACAATATTTCGTAATTTTAAAAATATAATATAGTGTGGTAATGTCACATAAATTGAGTTTATGAACATATGCTGGCACATCACCAAAACAGATGTAAACAAAACATGAATGATGTTGGATTTTTAACCACTATACCTTTTGTACAAAGGCTTCAGGTATTTTTGCGAACCATATTTTGGGTAAGTCCGAAATATACTAATTTTACTTGAATCATATTACAGGTTTCCCACTACCTGTAATTTAAAAATCATTTATTTGATTCTATTTTGACAGGAAAGTTGATGGAGGAATGATGATTTTTCATTTTGAAATAGGCCAAAATATCTGTTTCAATGTTTACTATAATTTTTAATTTTATATACATATATGTATAAACTATTAGTATAGATGTATCAAATTTCATCCAACTTTGGATTAAAAAATTACCACTTTTTGGAAATACATGTAAATATGTTTTGTTTACATTTCTAAAATGTTAATTTGAATAAAAATACTTTATTTTTATCTATATTTTTTATCTTTGTTGACTTGGTTCGTTATTAATTAATTGAAATCAGCTTTATAGTTTATTTTTAATATAAAGTTCATTAAATGTCAATTTATTATTGTCATTTATGCTTTATTACTTTTGAGCTTTTTTTTCAATATGTGCCTTTTGATGTATTTCCTTACAAAGATATCAACCCGACAAAGAGAAAGAATTGATTTCCCAGTACAACTGTGATGCTAATGCCTGCAATTATAGAATTGGAGTCATGAAATTGCCTTTCTATTGGTATGTGCTTCTTGGTTGGTGAATATATGTTCGAACAAATGTATTCTGCAAAGACAAGGAATCATTATGTACTAAATGATCTTGGATGCTTAAGGTAAAATGTTTTATACTAAAGTTGTATTCCATATTGTATTGTTATATTTTGTAGGTAGTTGTGCATTTCTTTATTTTGCTGATTTCTTTTATTTTACACATCAATGGGGTGAAATCTGAAGAACCTGTTGGAGGCAATGGTGTCAGCAATAGGCTTTTTGTTCTTTTTTCACATATGTAAGTGACTATTTGGTTTTATATTAATATAAGTAGATATTTTCTTATGTTATGTGGGTATTTGATACAGTAATAAAAGCAGCTTGGTGCATTTAAAGTATGTATATTTTGGGTCAGCTTAAATATATTAACTTTGCTACATTAAACAATCAACCTCCAGTGTCTATATTGTGGTGTAATTAAATACTACAGTTTAGATATACATGTCTATATCAATTCTAATGTAAAGTATATTAAATGTATATTAATATTATACTATTAAATTCATAGACTTAAAATAATGAAAACAACATTAATATAAATGTATACGTAGTAACTTTTAAATTTTAATGCTGATTTTTTTGTCGAGGGAATAAGTGTATTATGGAAAAGGTTCTGAAGTTTGATATAATATATATTTGATAAGTGACATGAATGCCAAAGTAGGAAGGGAAGAAGTTTGCAAGGAGGTAACAGGAGGTAAAAGTAGACACACTTTTAATAATGACAAAGGAAAGACGGTGATAGAATTGTGTTCAAGAACAATATGAAAATTATTAGCACTGTTTTTGATCACAAGAACATACATAAAATACTCATTAACATACATAAGACAATTATTTCTCATGTGAGAAGTTGCAGGGGGCAAATAGTGATAGCAATAATTTAGTAATTGTAACAAATGAAACAAGAAAAACCACCTAGAAGAAAAGTTACAAAAGGGAGAGATGTGACAGCAGCAATACATTTCAAGTAGGAAATGAAAGGAATATCCAGAATAAAACCCCATAAAGAACAGTTAGAAGAAGAGTGGGCACAGATTGAGACAGTTATGGAGGCGGTTACAGAAAAAATATGGGGAGAATCCATAAAAAAGCAAGCAAATAGGTGGTTTGACAAAGAATGTAAACAAATGAAGTGAGTAAAAACAACAAAAAAAAATATGATTGCATAATGAAAGAAGCCTTGTGTAGTAGGGAAAGGAAAGAACATTTGGAACAAGAATTAAAAGAAATAGAAGAATCATATGCTAACAAGGAGATAAGACATTTCTATATTTTTTTCTATCAGGAAAAAAAGTGAAGGCAGTAGCACCAGGAGACCATTATTTGAAAATTCAAGAAGATTCCTTGGAAAGAGATACACAAGGAAAACCGAAAAGATTTGCTCAGTATATCTCAGAGACACTAAATAAGACTAAGGAGGAAGGGAACTGGGACAAACATGGAATGGAAGATGAGATTGTAGATAATAACACACAAAAGAAGCAAAATTTTATATAAAATAGTTAAAAAAACAACAGCGCTGGAGAAAACAATATAATAGCAGAATTCTCAAAATACAGTGGTGATATGTTGGTGCCAAGAAATGAGAGTTAATGACGAAAATTTGTGAAGAAAAATGCCAGAGAAATGAATTAAAACGCTGATAATAACCCTTCACCAAAAAGTAAAGCCAAAGTTCGATAACTATCGAGGAATTGCATTATGGGACGTGGCTTTACACAGTGGTAGCAAAGATGATTAAAAATTGACTACAGAAATACCATAATGAACAAGTAGGGGAGTACCAGGGGGAGGGGGGTTCAGGACAGGAAGATCAACAATACACTAGATATTCATTATGAAACAAATGCAACAAATGCTTATGAACAAAATTTGAGCTTACATTTCCTGTTCGTAGATTATCAGCAAACATATCACTCCATCAGCAAGAAAAAGTTTTTCCAAGCAATAAGACAGTCAGGAGTCCCAGAGAAGTTAAGGAAGTTGGTGGAGATGACTATCAGGAGAACAGAAAGTAAAGTTATAGTCAATGGAGCAATGACTGAGGAGATTACTGTAAAGAAAAAACTGAGACAAAGCGATCCACTGTTCACAGTTCTGTTCAATCTAGTGAAAGAAGTGATTCCTAGGGAAAGTGGCATCAATGACAAGGCCAACAACATTGGATTGATGGTGTATTTTTAACTTTTCTTCTTGGTGATCTTTCCTGTTTTATTTCTGTTACTATTAATATGTGATCGCTATCACCATCTGCTCACCTGTAACTTCTCTCATTAGGGATGTTCTTTGCATGTTTTTTTTTGTATGAAGAAATGGTCAATTTGGTTCTTTATCTCACTAGCTGGAGCGATGTTTCCTTTTTATGGGGTGTGTCCACTTTTATCGCCTGTTACATCCTTGCATTCTTCTCCCGTTCCTACTTTGGTATTCATATCAGCTATCACATATTTTATATCATATTTTCAGAACCCTTTCCATAATATACCTATTACTTTGAAAAAATACCAGTATCAAAATTTAAGAGCTACTTATAAATTAATATTAATTATTTTATGTCGATGAATTTGAATCTTTAATATAAGTATAAATTTGATATATTTTACATCAGAATTGATATGGCAAGATCCAAGGAGGAAATAGTAAGGACATTCAAGTTGTTTGAAAGAAAAGCAAGATAATATGACTTGACAATTAACAAAAACAAAATCAAGGACTGTCCTCTAACTTAGTCATTGATTTTGCAGAAAAGAAGAAATATACAATAGAGGAGGTTGTGCACACTGAATAGAAAGCAAACTGAAAGAAATAGGGAAACGATTAGTAAAGGGAAGCAAAGCAGCAGGGATGTTTTAAAGATTTTAGAAGCCAAGAATATAACAAGAGCCGCAAAAGTAAGAGTCTATCAAAAAGCACTAAGACCCACGTTTGTCTATGCGTACGAGACGTGGAGATGACTAAGAAGGAGGAGAGTACGCTGGAAGCCTGGGAATATAAAATATTAAGGAAGATTTTTGAAGGAATTAAATTTCAGAATGAATTTAGAAGAAGAACAAATAAAGAAATAGAAGAACTGCACAAAAACCAAACATTGTTCAGATGGTGAGAATACTAAGAGCTAAATGGCTGCGGCCCATAGCAAGGATGCCTGGCAAATGATGAGTAAAAAGAATACAGGCGGGAGGAGAAGGGGGAAAGAGAAAGCGAAGGCTACCAATGAAGAAATCTGAGGGAAGTAGAAAATTTAACAAACATCAACGACACTTACCCCCGACCACCCCGTACTTTGTCTATATACTTGTTTATATCTCTGTCTATACTGATCTGCTTTAAGACTTCAATTTCAATTGAAGGAATAATAATGGGTTATTATGGTTAATAATGGGTTAATAATGGTTATGAAATATATTGGGTTACATAAAATATTTTTCAATTAAAATGATATTATTTTTTATATAATCACAATAAATAATAATAAAAAACAAGTTAACTAGCTAAAAAGATGTAGGCTACACCCAGAATCAGAGGGCTTCATAATATCCATACAAAATCTTATAATCTGTACCAGAAATTATGAAAAAAGATGTTAATGATATATGTCGGAAATGCCCTGGAGAGACTATATACCACATATCTGCTGGATGTTCAGCGCACTATCAGAATCCGCCTATCTTGGAAGACATACAACATACATGGTAAAATACAACCTCATCGATAATCCACCACCAAACTACCAATATTCCCTGGAACCGATTTTAGAATCCAGTGATTGGCTGCTCTATTGGGATAGGCCAGTAATTACAGACAGGACTATAGACTATAACAGGCCAGACTTTATATTGATTCATAAAAGAAATAAAAAGGCCTTTGTAGTTGTTGTGGGTTGTCCGTTAACGCAAAATCTGGTAAAAACGGAAATGGAAAAAGTTCGGATATATGAAAATCTCTCAATAGAGCTCAAACATGTGTGGAATTTAACCAGTGGAGAACTGAGCCGCATAATAATATTGGTGTGTGAAGTGTAATGACAAATAACCTTAGAAAAAACATCGAGTGTTTGGAACTGCCGATGAATCTCGGTCATCTTATGCAAAAACGTGTAATCCTCCAAACTTGCAATATCACTCGAAAGTTCCTGAACTTATAGCAGGATAGGATGAATTTCCTCCTTGATACATATTAAATCCCAACAAAAAAATCAAGAAAATAGATAACAATAAATAATAATAAATAAAATAATAAATAATAATAAATAAAATAATAAATAATAATAAATAAATAATAATAAATAAAATAAATAATTATAAATTAATAGTGCAATTATTTCTTATTAGATTTTAATGGAAGTATATTTTTCCAGATCTATGATATCATAATTATATTTTGAACATTATAAATATGTTAAATTAATTTAAAAAATATACACTATCAAATTATAAAATATTGATTTGTACTTGTATTTTCAAGTCCGTATAATAATATTATTATACTTTTAATATTTAGAAAAATTCTTCTGTTTTCCCTCCTTTTATTGAAGTTTTCGTAATTTCCCCCAAAGAGCAAAAAAAAAGAACTAAGATAGACTTACGCACTTCTTTAACGTAAAAAGAGATAAAATCAGAAATCCCACTGCAACTGCTATATAATTATTGGTCCCTTTTGAATTTTATTATTTCTGCATTTTCAGTAAACAGGAAATTTTTTCGAAGATCCTTAATTTATATTTTAGAATATCTAGATAATAATTTTTAAATTTTTAGTAAGAATCCATTTAATTAAATTATAGATGTGGTATTATATTTACTATTTATTGATGTAAGACTTCAGGAAAATATTTGAATGGAATTCACAAATCAAAGAGGTTAACTTATTTTACACATGTAGTTTTCAAGTAAACCATGGCTGATACACACAAGATAAAAGATTTCCATAAAATTGAAAAGATCGGTGAAGGAACTTATGGTATGGTGTATAGAGGATTGAATAAGAAATCAGGAGAAATGGTAGCAATGAAAAAATTTCGGTAATAAAATTAATAATCCATAAAATAATTATCATAATTTATGTTTTTGTACATCTATAGATTAGAAAGTGGAGAAGGGATTCCTTGTTCAGCCCTCAGAGAAGTGGCGTTGTTAAAGGATTACATCACAAAAATATCATCACATTATTACAAGCCTATTTGATGGACCTCAGTAAGTAAGGACAATACTATATTAGTTTTAGATATACATATAATATTGAAAAAACAAAAAGAGAATCTCTCTTTGTTAACTGAAGAATTATTTTTACAGATTATATCTTATATTTGAATGTCTGTGTATGGACTTGAAGAAATATTTGGAGAGCATTGAATTGGAGTTTTATGTGTCCGTAACACTTGTCTTTTTTTCCATATCACTATGTATACCTATGTATTATTTGATTTCTTGATTTTCTCAAAGTGGATATGTTGTGGTATTTATTTGTTTGGGGCCTAAGATTTTTATTATGATTTTTCTTTCTTTTAAATATCCTCAATGTCTTTATTCAAAATGAGCGTGTTTGCGCCATATAGACATTCTGGCTTAATAACTGTGTTGTAATGTCGCAGTTTTGTGTTTTTAGATATGCATTTTTTTTTGTAAATATTTTGTGTAAGTCTCAATGCAGTTTCCACTTTTTGACATCTACCCTTATTGGTCGCTTTTTCCAACTCGTTTTCCGCGATTATTTCACCCAAATATTTAAACTGAGAGACTCGTCTGATGTTACCATATTTTGTTTTTAGAAATGGTGTTCTTAGTCTGTTGCAGGTCATGTATTGCATCTTTTCAAAGGAAATTTGGAGTACTACCTTATCTGCTGTTTCTTTTAGGATTTCAATCTGTTTTTGTGCCGTTAATATATCGAGCTAAAATTACTAGATCATTAGCAAACGCCAGACAATCTATTTTGATTCTTCCCAGTTTAATTCTTCCCAGTTTAATTCTTCCCAGGTTGATTCTTCCCAGGTTGGTCAATATTCAGGGCCGATTTTTTTTTACACGCCACTCCTGTATTACTTTTTCTAGAACACAGTTAAATAAGAGTGGCGAAAGTCCATACCCTAGTCTCATTCCAGTTTTAATTTCAACAGGCTCTGAGATGTCACCCATGGATTTAACTTTTGATCTTGTGTTAGTGTTGCTTTAATAATTGCCAGTGTTTTTAGATCTACTCCTTCTTTCAAGATTTAGAATACAGATTCGCGGTCAATAAAATCATATGCTTTTTTGAAATCCACAAATGTACAGATGAGATTTTTATTGAATAGTTTTTGATGTCTTAGGATCGATCAACTTTAGATTCAGGATCTGTTCTGGGCAGGATCTGCCTAATTGAAAACCTGCTTGATATTCACCAATTTTAGGTTCTAACTGTCCGTGCTCTGTCTATCAGACATTGAGATAGAATTTTGTAACAAACTGGGAGAAGAGATATCCCTCTGTAGTTTACATTCTTTCTATCTTCTTTATTTGAATTCAGAGACTCGTCTGATGTTACCATATTTTGTTTTTAGAAATGTGGTGTTCTTAGTCTGTTGCAAGTCATGTATTGTGTCTTTTCAAAGGAAATTTGGAGTCCTACCTTTTCTGCTGTTTCTTTTAGAATTTCAATCTGTTTCTGTGCCGTTAATACATCTTGAGCCAAAATTGCTAGATCATCAGCAAACGCCAGACAATCAATTTTGATGTTGGTTCTCCCCAGTTTAATGGGCTGGTTAATATTCAGGGCCGACTTTTTTTCACGCCACTCCTGTATTACTTTTTCTAGAACACAGTTAAATAAGAGTGGCGAGAGTCCATCCCCTTGTCTCACTCCAGTTTTAATTTCGAAGGGCTCTGAGATGTCACCCATGAATTTAACTTTTGACCTTGTGTTAGTTAATGTTGCTTTAATAATTGCCAGCGTTTTCGGATCTAGTCCTTGTTCTTTCAAGATTCGGAATAAAGATTCGCGGTCTATAGAATCATATGCTTTTTTGAAATCCACAAATGTACAGACGAGATTTTTATTGTACAGTTTTTGATGTCTTAGGATCAACTTTAGATTCAGGATCTGTTCAGGGCAGGATCTGCCCGGTCGAAAACCTGCTTGACATTCACCAATTTTAGGTTCCAACTGTCCTTGTGCTCGGTCTAGTAGACATTGAGATAGAATCTTGTAACAAACTGGAAGAAGAGATATCCCTCTATAGTTGTTTACATCCGTTCTATCTCCTTTCTTGTGTAGTGGATGGATTAAAGTATCTTTTCAATCCTCCGGAATCCGTTCGGTTCGCCAAACTTCTTGTAGAATTTTGGATATTTGCTTGATTGTACCCGAACCAGCGGATTTTAAAAGTTCAGCAGTGATTCCATCTTCACCGGCTGGTAATGAATCTGGATTTGTTTGTTTAGGGTTTAGTGTTGGTAATCTGTCTAAGGGCTCAGGACAGTTTAGTAGTTATTAAAAATATTTGGCAAGTTCTTTGCAATTGTCTTGGTTATTTAGCGCTAATTGTCCGTTTTCCTTGCAGAAGCAAAGACTTTGGGGTTAATTTAGTTTTAAATATTTTGTAAAAATTTCGAGTGTTATTTTATTGGAAATTTTTTCTATTTCATTAAGTTGATTATTTTTATATTTTTTTTAGTTTGTCTAATTAACTTCGATGTTTCCTTTCTTACTTCCAAAAAGATGTTATAATGTATTTCTGTTTTTTGACTGTTCCACTCTTTGAATGCTTTATTTCGGGTAAATACTGCTTGCTCGCAAACTTCATCCCACCACGGATGTTTTCTACATTTTTGTAAAGGCACCAACTTTAGGGCTGTTTTAATAATTTTTTTTTCAGTTCATGCCAGTTCTGTGCTGGTTGTTTATCAAGCTCTTTTGTTAGGGTTGGTTTTATTTTCGTAGACTCGAATTTTGGGATTAGTAATCTCATTTGAATAAGATTTCGAGGTTTTAAGCTAAGTTTGATTCTAGTCAAGTAGTGATACGTGTCTATGTTAGCTCATTTCCTAACTTGAACATTCAAAATCTCTTTATAATTGGCGTACTCTTTATAATGGCAACATGGTCAATTTGAAATTCACCCATGTACGTGCTTGTGCATCTCCAGGTCTTTTGTTCTGTTATTTTCTTCTTAAAATGGGTTGACATTATTTTTAGATTAAACTGCGAACATAGTTCAACCAACCTTCTGCCATTGTGGTTGGTACATTTATGAGCCAGAAAACTGCCGACTGTTTTTCTGTACTTTCTTTCTGTCCCTAGTTGGGCGTTGAAATCACCCAATAGGATTTTTACATGGTTAGAAGGAATTTTAGAAATAGTCTTTTCCAGAATTTCTCAGGACTTATTTACTTTTTCAGGATTAGAATTATTTTTTTCGTTAAGTGGAAGATGTGCATTGATTAATGTATAGTTTTTGTTAGCGCACTTGAGGGATAGTGTCATAAGTCGATTATTTACTGGCTGGACATTAGTTATAGAACCAAGAATGGTTTTTGAAATAGCGAAAGCAACACCGAGATGTGGTGTATTGTTGAATATTCTTTTGTCCATTTTATTTTTAAAAAGATTGTAGTTGCCGAAGTCTAAGGTGTTATTATCTGTCAACCTGGTTTCTTTCAGAGCTAAAATTTGATTTTTTTTTGCTGATTTAATGAATGCTCCAATTCGCAAAATTTAATTATTATTTATTTCGAACGACGAACGAACATCTTTTTTCAAGTTCTATAAGTAATATCTATATAATGTAGTATAACTTTATGGAACTATAACTTGGAATATTATAATTGACTTACCATGGAGTATATTATTTGATACATAATTCTTATTGGCACGCACTTTTGGTTTTTAACGACACAGTTTTGCTGGTGTAGATTTTTGTTGTTGGTATAGATTTTTGTTGTTTGATGTGGTTTTCTATTAGTTATCTTTTTGTATGTATTATAGTAGGTTTTTAAATTAGCTTGTAGCTTTATTCATGTTTCAAATGTTTATTAGAGATTTTACTCTACATATGTTTCGCCTTATTAGGGCCTTCTCGAGGGTAGGTTCAACTAATACTGACTCAATACTAGTGCAAGTACTTATTTTTTTTACAGAGTGGGTTTTTAACTATTTCTATGGATTTTTGCCTACATTCTACATCTATGGCTCGGTCGAACATTGGGTGATAGTGAAGATATCTGGATGACAATGTGTCTTTTGTATGCCATTCAGTTTTTTTCCTGTTTCTATTGTGAATTGAATTTTTGTTGTTTAGGCTGTTGAATACAGGAAGGGTGTATTCTTCTCCATCTCTTGGGATGGATGTGATGCAGTCATCTACATATCTGAAGATAAATGGCAGTTCCAATTTTTGTTTGTTTATTATGCTTTCTTCTGCATATTCTAACACTAGTTGACCTATGACACTTGATATAGACGCTCCCATTGCGCAGCCTTCTATTTGTTAATAGTACTTGTCATTGTACATAATATAAGTTAATTTTAACGTTATCTCTACTGCATCTATGAATTCTTTAATCAGAATATCTGAATTTTTTTTATATCTTTCCATTTACTTTTTTTATTTTTTTAACTGATTCTATTTGAACTTTAGTGTATAATGATATTAAGTCTACTGAAATGAGCATGTGGTTTTCTGGAATTTTTACATTTTTGACTTAAAATGGTGGGTATCTTTGATATAATATTGGTTTTTATTTGTTGCGTTTTGTAATATGCTTTCTAAATATTTTAACATGTTTTCAAACTTTGATCGAATACATGATGCTATAAGGCGATGTCTATTTTATGTTGGGAGGATATTCGTGGTGATATTGCATTATGTATTTTTACTTCTTTGCTACTTTTTGTTGTGTTCTCATGTTCTTTTGTTTTCTCATGTAGTTGAAATATCGTTCTTTTTTTACACGCTGTTATTAGCTTCACCTGTATCTATCTATGTAACGGAATCTTTGAACGTCCTTTTCACCCACTTCAAAACGTCAGACTAAATTGAAAGTTTGCACACTTATCAATGATAGATGACTCTACAATAATATAATTATTGTAAAAGTTCGTCGTTATTAAGTAAAAATTCGTCCCATTATCCTGAGCAGGATCGTCACGATCACGGATTTGCTTTCGGAGAGGGAGTGCGAGACACGTTTACAACGCCGAAGAAAGGCAGTTCGAACAGAAAATTTTCGAAAAAAAAATAAAAATAATAATTTAAAAAACTAAAAAAACACGCTTGTCTAGCAGATCGAACTAAAAAATGAAAAATAAATTCTAGTTTGAAAAAAACTGAAAAACACTCTTTGATGGTAAACCAAACTAAAAGTAAAAAATAATTTTTAGTGTAAGAATAAAGTGATGAACAAGAAAATTAATGTTTCATTGTAGAAAAGCGTGGGGTGCTTTGTACCATATTTTCATACTAACTCTACTTATAGAAACGGTACTGATGGAATTTTTATAACAATTGACATCGAGCAGCCCACGCTTTTTTACAATGACATTAATTTTCTCGTTCACTTCACTATTTTTAGATTAAAAATTAGTTGGAGTGTATTTGTGGGGTTGTTTTTTAATTATTTCTAAATTGTGGGGTCCTGCAATAGTTCATTCATTTTTTTGTCATAATCTTCGGCATACATGATCAAGGTTTTGTTTGATTTGCCTGGTTTCAGAATTTTCAATTATGATTGTTGTTTTAGGATTATTGCGTTGTGTTTATTTTGCATATTATGTCATTTTATTTTCTGTTTTGGTTTTGTTTCTAAAATTAAACCGTAAAGTTTGTTAAAATGTTGCAGCACTTTACTTGAATTTTGTCTTTTATGTTATTGGTTTTATTTTAGAGAGTTGATTCTATGATCGTAATGATGTCGGGTATTGGTAAGCTTTCTGTTTTGCTGATGGGTAGGATATGTATATGCTGTATGTATATGTAAATATCCACTATTTGGATACGCTATAGTAATATAAGTAACCTTTATATTAAGTATAAAACAATCCTTAAAACTATTGTTTTATGTTTTTTATTATAGTTTTAAGGACGCCTACAGAAGAATTCTGGAAGGGAGTATCTAGTTTACCAGAATACACAGGCGTATTCCCTAATTGGACCGAGTATAAATTAGCAGAACAAGTACCAGAGCTCGATGAAAATGGTTTTGATTTACTTTCAAAAATGCTTGTATATGATCCCAGAAAAAGAAATCTCTGCTCGAGGAATTCTTAAGCGTCATTATTTTTAAAATGTAGATCCCACAGTCAAACCCATAATTATAGAAAAAGATAAGTAAATTCGTGTTCAAATGTTCTTTTTTGCACTTATTCAATGTTCATTCCAAATTTATATAATAATTTTTTGGATACTGAGTAATTAGGTTTTTGGATTTAATGTTTATGTTAAAAGGTGTTCTTATATTTATTTATTGCGTTATTAATAATAATTTACTCGCACAGCGGGGACTGCAGTTCATTTATAAAGTGGGTAAGACTCTCGTATCTGGCCATATATATTCGTACAAAATTATAATATAATTTATTTCTCAATAAAATTTTACCTGATATATCTGTGATCGATGTAACTCATATCATGTATATATTAATAATAATATTCATATCACAGAAGCTCTATAACCTGTAGACAAATATTTCAGATTAGAATTTAATAATCAGTTTGTATCAGTTTTGCTTTTTATTTTATTAAGGCTACAATGGCCATCTTATTCAAATGTGCCATATTCAACTATACATTATTCATATTTAGTATATTGACATGTATGTTGTAATATCAGATTTCCATAAACTTAAAAATTTTAAAGTAATTTGGTCGTTTTATTTTCCTTAGCTCAAAAACGTTTAAAGAAGTTAAGAACTATATACAAAAATTATTATTACTAACTATATCTACAATTATAATAATCTTATAAAAGTCTACAATTTTAATAACCGTTATTATTTCCATTTAATACAAAAAAATCATGCAGTGCTTTAAATGTTCAGGCTCGTATATTATACCTCTTTTTGAAGAGAAAGATGGCGTTTCAAAATAGCTATACGTCGGGGAAAAACTGACAAATCATAAATACATATATTTAAAATCCAAGAATAAAAAAATCCACATTTTGATATTTGAGATCATTGCGATGGCTGAATTTAAAATCTTAACGTCACTCGTTGCATTTTTGTCCTGTTATTAATTAAATGACAAAAACTGCTACATACGAAAGGCAAAATTGCTGAGGATTAAGAAACCATAGTAAAGATGAAAATGATACATGAAAATTGACATTTAATTGAATCTGCTTTTAAAAGTCGAATGGTAATGAACACAATGCTTAATACAATTTGGATAATCTCCAGATGCAAAGACCACCAAAGGGGTCATGTAACTTCCAAATGTTGTAACTGATGTGTGATGTTTTAGAAGAGTCAAAGTAAACTTAGATCACTTTTTAAAAATTGCAATAGAGAAATCCGTTAAAACAGCAACTAAAGAATAGAAATAAGAATTATTTCTAATTAAAATTAAACTGTAGCGTTGGTGGTGTATGAATAGTTTTACGTTTCTATCCCATTATGACCTGTTCCGCAGAGATATGATTTTATCCTGAAAATGGACTTAAAGCATCTTAAATCCATTCAGTGGTATTGTAAACTAAGGGTACTCCCTCACCGAGTCAAGTTTTCTTTTCTTTCTATTTCTCCAATAATAAAATATGTATTAAAAAGTCAATTCTGCTTTATTTGCTCTAAACTAATATTCTAAACTAAAATTCAATTGCTCCACTATATTTTTAAGAAAAATGAGGCAGCCTAGATTGCTAATACTTTTTAAAAATTCTTAGAACTGGCATATCAAAGACAAAAAATGGATATTTTACTGCTGTGTTTTGAGTGCATTGCTAGGTGTTGCTGTCAAAGTTAGTGCTTTGGTTTTTTAAGGGGTTCAACCTATTCTGACTGAATTGCCATCTGATTTGTAACCCATTAGTTTCATAGATTATCATCAGTGAGGTTTTAGATCTGTCAGATTAGCTTCACTGACTTCATATTTAGCAATTTCCTTTCACTAAATCATTCTAGTGATTGAGCCAGTAGCGCATTAGGCATCTTAATCATATCATTAATGGTAAATTATTAGGACTAGTTTTATATGTTTCCCTTGAAATGTCAATGCTGTACATGCTATAAAGATGAGATGAGGAATAGAAGTGAACTTTACAGCATAAAATTCTCAGGTTTTGTAAATAAAGGTAAATGCTTTCCATCAATCACCTGAATTCTCCATATTTATAAATGGGTGAATTTCTCTAGCCTTATGAGAAATCATTCCTTTTTTTAAATATATTTTGTAATTTATAATAATTATTTTTTGGATTAATTCAATTCTGTTATTCAAAGTAACCAGATCGATATAGTGTCGTAAAAAAATTTAGAAAAAGCTTTTATGAACTAGTTTATTTTTGTTTTGCATAAAACCTACATTATCAGAAAATATGAGAACCTGGGTTTTAGCAAGTTTTGTATTCATCAATTTAAACTCAAAGAGATTTACCACGAAACACCTAATCACTTTTAAACCTCTCGTCGCACGTTACGCTAACCATTTAACATCATCAGCAGATGATTTAATCTGATGTGATGATGCTAACATGGTTAGCAAAACGTGCGTCGAGAGCTCTAAAAAAAGTGTTTTGGTATTTAATGGTAAATTTCTTTGAGTTTAGTGTTTCACACAGAAGGTTCCAATAGAAGAATTGATTCATCAATTTGTCAAGAAAGGAGATCCAAAAAAGCCTATAGGATTTTAATTTTAAATTAATGGCGTCAAAGACAGAGAAAATAAGATAATTTTTAGTTTAAAATTCTTACCTCTTAATTTAACTGTACTCCATTCTGCTTTAAACTTTTCTCGAGGGGTTTTTTGCCTGTGATTGCTTTTCGTGTATTGGGTTTTTTTTTCCGGAGTACATCCGGTTGACGAGTTGCTCCCTGTCGGGAGCTTGCAGACGTTTCGCCAAAATTTCATTTGGCATCTTCGGTGCTTACTGTCGCGAGGTTCGTGACTATGCGGTTCGTGACATTCGAACCGCGAGGTTCGTGACATTCATGTGCTATGTTCACTTGCTTATCTTAAGTTTTGCGGGATTTGATTCTACTATTCCTGCTAATATTTCATAAAATTAACTGTTTGCACTCTTACAATAGGATGAAGGGCTGTAGGGCAAATTATTTCCAAATTCTTTAAGATATCTAAACCTGAAGATATGTCTTTTGTTCATAGTGCCTCTACTGTTTAAGACACTAATTCAAATTGGGTCAAAAAAATAGTGATTTATCTGACGATTCTATCCGTCCGATCATCCGATTTCAGAACAACGTTCTTAGGTGATTTAAAAGTCTTACAAGAAAATCTACATAGTATTGTAGTTCCTCCATTCCTCTGTTTTTATTAATATATCCTTTACAACAGATTTGCCACAAAATCTTAACTTGAAGACATCAGAAAGTTCAGAATCATTGAGAACACAAGTTTCTGTGGGATATTAGGAAAAAAATCCATTTGAAAGGTAAGTTGGTTACACAGGAGTAGATAAAATGTACCAAAAAACAAAATTATATCATATCAGTTACATTTTTAGCTAAGGAGGAAAAATATAAAGCTTTACAAAATTCAGTATCCCTTTGAAATTTATATGAGGAAATATGCTAAACAGTGACTGGTATCAGTTTTACTTTATACAAGTACAGAATAAGCTTAACTTTCCAGTTTTTTTTTTCTTGGCTTTGAATTAGTTTGTTTATTTGCCAACAGAAAGTCAAAACCAGGTAGAATAGAATTAGTGAACATATATGTGGTGGAGCATGAACTAAAAGAAAAATATTTCGTAGGGAATCTTATTTTACTGAAAGAGGGGGTTTTATGGAAGCTCCACTTTTGAGGTCCCAAACGAACCAAGCTGGTTTCAACAAATACCTCATGAATCCAGCAAAAGTGGCACAAAAAGATTTCTTAAATTTAGCTGTAGGAGAGTGCACTGAGTTTCTGGTTTCCATACTCATAAAATGAACAAATATCATCATCTTGAGCTGGCTTATCTTCTAGCACCTGTATGCTAAATTTAAATGTGGATGCAAGCAGTATGAATTTTTAAAAGCAACAAATATTTACATAGAAATGTCTATGTTATATCTATGTGCACAGTTTATAGGAACTACATAAACTTATTTACATAACGAGCAGTGGTGGTTCGTGGGTTTTTAAAGTGGGAGGGCCTAGAAGAAAATAGCGCTGCTGAAGATATTTTTGCTTTCCCCTTCCTCCTTTTTACTTTTCGTGCTACTGAAATCCTATACAGGAGGTGAACAAGGAAAATGAGTTAAAGGAAAGAAACTGAATGGAAATAAAATATGGTGCTTTGCTCCGAAAAATTGTTTCCTGTGATAAATGCTGGAGGGGTGGCGCCCCAACTCCCCAATATGTATTTGTTAATCTCCAATTACAACAATCCTAAATTCTGTAAACTGTTTAACGGCAATATTTAGGTTAATTTCATGGAACTCTACATTTTGATACTTCTATGAAACAGATCTGATATGGCTGCGCATTTTACTAATATTAGTTAGAAAATAATTGACTTCAGACTGGTACAGTTTGTATTATATTTGAAAGGATGTTATCTTGATGTATTTGGACTTAATAAATACTGATTCCAAGATTAATTAAGATCAGCTTTAAATATCAATAAACCATTAACAAGTTATATTGTATATACAAAAAATATGTATGAATAAATAAAAGTTATATATTATTTACTATGCTCATTTTGCTTTTTACATTCCTGTTTATCTACATATAATAATAATAGTAGTATGAACTGCCAAATTCTAAGAAATATTGCTGTGTAGTGTCGAAAGTAGAGTGTTCCATCGCTATATATTATTTACTGTGCGCATTTTGCTTTTTACATTCCTGTTTATCTACATATAATAATAATAGTAGTATGAACTGCCAAATTCTAAGAAATATTGTAGTGCAGTGTCGAAAGTAGAGTGTTCTATCGTAGTCTCTTGCTGTCCAAATTGCTACAGAGGACGTTTCTCCAATAATTTTATCTTGAAGAACAAGTAATGGCATAATGTTTTGAAAATAATGTTCAAATGCGCTTCTCGATTTCGCCTGATGGAAGGCATTCTGGAGATTAAATTTTTAATGATGAATGTTTTGTTGTATATCAAAAATTGTCCCAGGTTTATTTTTGTAAACCAGAGATCGATTATAACGTCACAAAAGATAATTCAAGGGAGTGAGATCGTTGATCTTGGTGGCCATCAAAATAACTGGACTTCATTAATTTTTCGCTTATGATAATGTGAAACCGAATAGAGTGAATTTAAAAAAAGTAGTTTGCAAAATCCCGGTCGTAGCCAATCACCAATCAGCTATAGAGATCTTGTGCTATTCAAACTATTCATATCACCTTCGACATTTTGCCAAGAATAAAAAATTCTGATAATCATACACTTTTTTGCCCAACAAATGCAGCTGATATACTCGTTATGTATGTATTTATATTTCTGCGAAAAACAATTGTTTCCTTGATTTTTCAAATGCACATATCTCAGAAATTAGACGTTTCATTAAAGTTTTACTGTCAGGTTCGTAAAGTTGGGCTAAAAATATACCAAAATGAGCTATTTTTAATTTAATTATTATTATTGCCAAAATCAAGGATATTGTACTGAATAATCGCCGATTAAGAATTAAAGTCCAAAAAAGACAGGCCAGTTTTGTGACAAAACAATTAATGGATTTTGCATCATGATAATGCTCACTACAATAATTCTTCAATGGTTTTCTTAAAATAAAATACCTCCACAAGCACCATATTCATCAGATAAGGCATCGTATGCCCTCGGTTGAAGAAACCACAACGTGGAGCTGTTTTGTGTACCTACAAATAATCAAAATAATTTGCTGGCCACTTTGAAGAAAATACCGGAAAGAAATGTTAAAATAAGTGTATTGCAATGAAAGGGGATAGATAAATTAAAAATTGCCACGAACAAGTAAATACTTTGTTTTAATTAATCACCCTACTCTTTGATCTTAGTAGGCCATGATTCCATGTCCATATTGGATTACCACTGTATAGGAATATAAAAGAAAAAATTGTCACATTAAAAAAAATTATTAATTTTATTTAATCAAACAATTTTAATTGGGGGACTAATTAGCTAATCTCACCCACAAATGAATGCATTTCATAAAGTACATTAAAGTTAATCGGTCTATTTGTCTTTTGATTGAGCAGCAACTGGAATATAATTAATAGAGTAATATATAATTGGTGTTTCTTTTTCCACAATTCCTAGGTATTTCGTACATATGGCTGGTGCAATTTGAAAATTGTTTAGAATGACTAGTGGGCATTGATCTTTCTCTTAGTGTATAAGTCACTTGAACTCTTGGAACTTGGAAGAAAATAAGGGCATTAACAAGGGTAAACAGAATCTGAGAAAGAAAAAAAAAGGCAAATGTATGCCTTAATGCGTGAGGATGGCACAGTATGCAGGGCGCGAACGGAAATGTTAGAGGTCGTCAGAAAATTTGATTCACAGTTATATGAAGGTTAGAACCAATCAAAGACAACCATACCCCGAAAGAACAAATGCCAGATATCCTAGTTGAGGAAGTGACAAATGCTATAGAATCGATGAAAAACGGCAAGGCTCCAGGAAAGGACAGTGTAACTGTCGAAATGCTGAAAGCTGGTGGTCCGACTTTACATAAAACACTGACAAAATTATACTTAAAAATACCTCAATGAGCAAAAAGTACCTGACTTGTGGAAAAATGCAGAAGTTATCTTTTTACATAAAAAAGGAGCAGGAAGATTTAAAGAACTACCGTCCAATAAGTCTCCTATGAGTAATGTACAAAGTTTTCCTCAAGATAATATCTAAAAGGATATTAAGAAAACTGAATGATGCACAACCAAGAGACAAACAGTATTTAGAAGTGGCCAGCAGGCCATAGAAAGGCACAACGAATACACCATGCTACTGTGCTTGGTTTTTATTGACTACGAAAAAGGCTTTGACTCAATTTCAAAGCGGACCACAATGGATGTATTGCTTAGCCAAAAGGCTGCGAACCATTTGGCTTAAAAATAAACTTGAAAAAGAGTCAGATTATGTTCAACAGATTTGTTGATTGTGGAAGGGATTTGAAGATTGTGGACCACGTTATATATCTTGGGCAGAGGATTTCAATGGAGGGGGATACCGTCCGAGAGGTGAAACGGTGCGTAAAGTTTGGCTGACAGGCATTTGGCAGGCTCAACTTAGTGTTTAAGAGCAAACTTCCACTTTGCTTGAAAAGAACAGTCTTCGATCAGTGCGTCCTGCTCGTTATGATATACGGAAGTGAAACCTGGACACTCACATCGTAATTAAATCAAAAACTCGAGTAGCGCAGAGGGGAATGGAAAGATGTATGCTTGACATTACAAGACGAGACAGAAAGCCCTGCGCATGTGTGAAAGTGTGTAACATCATTGAAAGTGTGTAACATCATAACATCATTGGATCGACAAAGGCTGATGATGATGATGACGTTATAATTGGTATTTCCTTTTCCACAATTTCGAAGAAATTCAATTATGCATATTGCATTAACACATTTAATGTCCTGCAAAATTAAGGCGTATACTGTGATACAGCTTTAACAATTTTGATTCACAATAAACAGCGCAAATCATATCTAGCTTCCTCAAATGGTGGGCTGAAATTAAAAGCTAAGTACTTATTCCTGCAGTGGAAGAAAAAATAGTGGTTAATAATTCTTGATTTTGTCTTAAAAAATAAATACGTTTAATTTAGAAGAAAGCTTAAAAACAGTTTATTTAAAGTATGCTCCATTACTAGCTGCACATTTTTCCCACCTCTCTGCTAATTTGTGGATACCCACCCAGAAAAACGTTTATAAATTTATTTATATATTAGCAATCAAAACCAACTTAGTTCTATAAGCTAATATGTTGGCTTGAGAGCAGGATAAGCCCTTGTTTGGCGTGATAAGTGTTCGGTGTGACACATATCAGGGTGCATCTGTTATCATACGCAGTATTTTGGATTGGTTTCCCTGAATTATGATAAACACATTGAAAATAAAATACATTACACTCCAAAAGTAACAGATCATTATATTCTTACAATTGATTTCCCCTTTGTTAGAAACAACAGTGAAAAAAAATACTAGGGACATAAGCAAATTCAATGAACTTCAGTTTCAGTAGGGACTGATGGATCACGTGTGGTCAAAAAACTTTAAATCTACTGATGACATAGATGGTGATTACAGAACAATTAAATAAATATTCATGCTCGAGTAATTGAAATAACAGTTGTGAGCAAATGGGGAAATGGTAAGTGGTGGACTGGCGAAATAAGGGATGAAATTACAGTGAGAGACAATTTGTATAAGAAGGCTATAATAACAAAAATGCAGGAACACTGGAACTCATATCGTAAACAAAGTAATAAACTAGCAGATTTGATTAGACAGAACAAAAATATCATGAAGGAAAAATTTTCCAGGTTAGAAAAGACCCTAAAGAAATGTGGAAGACTCTTAAGAGTCTAAGATTGCGGAACATTTCAATGACATTTTTCTGGACAGCATTAGTGACATAGTGCCAAAAATAGACCTATCACAGAGAAGAGTTTCCAGACAATATTATAACACCAGTAAATAACTTCGGCGAGTTTGGGACTCTCCAACTTGCTGACCTGAGAAAGCTAGTCAGCAACTTAAAAAAAATGAAAACAATAGCATTGATAGAATTGGTACAAAAGTTTTGAAATTGTCTTTTGAGGTGATTGGCAATCATTTTTTGACGCTTATCAATAGCAGTCTGGAGACAGGATGTATTCCAAAAAACTGGAAAACCTACACAATAGCTCCTATTGCAAAAATAAATTACACTATAAAGTGTGAAGATGTTAGACCCATTAATATGTTGCCTACATACGAAAAGCTCCTGGAAACTGTAGTAAGCCACCAAATGAGGCAGTTTATAGAAGAAAATGAGTTGCTTACGCATTATTAGGCTGAATTTAGAAATAATCATTTTTGTGAAAGTACTCTGCAGTCAGTTGTATCTCAATGGAAAGTTACGATTAGTGAGGAACAATTTGTTGGAGTAATTTTCCTTGATTTTAATCGGGCATTTGATACTGTAAATTATGATTTCTTAAGACAGAAGTTATGGAAATATAGTTTTAGGGACAGTGTGTATAAATGGTTCACTAAATACTTGAACATAAGATATCAACAAACAAAATTTAATGGGGCAATCTCATCCCTTAACGTCAGTAATTACGGAATCCCCCAGATTTGTTTATTTTGTATATAAATGATATTGTAAAAGTTGTTGAAAAATGTAAAATACAACTGTCTGTGTGTTTTTTGAGAGCAGTAATATAAATCATTTGGTAGCAACCGTAAACAGAGGTTTAGAACAAATTTATAGTTGGTTGTGCAGTAATAGTTTGGCTGTTAATGTTAGGAAGACTAAATGTATGATTAATAAACCTAAAAATCTGTGATAGATACATAATGAATGTAAATATTTAGGTATAATATAGATGAAACCTTATCATTTTCTAGTCATGCAACATACATAACAAAAAAAGTAGCTAGAAAAATTAATTTATGCCCATTAGGGAAAAATCTGAGTACCTGGACTAGACTGTGTATTTTAAGACAATAGTACATCCACACTTCAATTTTTATTCCACTATTTTGTATATGTTTTTTAAAAAGGGTTTAGATATTTTCCAAAAAAAAAACACAAAATCAGGGTTTGAGATGTATTTTAGGATGTAATGGACGTACAAAAATAAAAAATATATCAGTTTTTATATTGGAACGTTCAGTGTAAAACACTAAACTCAAAGAGATTTACCACTAAAAACCGAATCACTTTTTTTTTAATTCTCGATGTACGTTTCGCTAACTATGTCAGTATCATCAGGAGATGAATTACTCTCTCCTGATGATGCTAACTAGACTACATTTAATCTCTTCTCTACATTCAATTTCAAGTCTTCATGGAGTTTTCGATTTGACACATGCCAGGGTGCATCTGTTATCATATGCAGTATTTTCGATTGGCTTCTCTGAATTATGACTATATTTAATCTGCTTGCGCATTCCCAGAGCTCAATACCATACGTTCAGATCGGTGTTATGATTGTTTTGTAAAGGAAAAGCTTATTTTCCAGTGCCAGCTTGGATTTCCTGCCGATTAGCCAGCATAACTCTTTTACTAGTAAGTCAATTTGTTTATGTTTTTTGAGTATCTAGTGTTCTTTCCACTTCAGTCTAATAACGACGTGGATCTAATGCATTCCTAGGTATTTTGTACATGCGGCTTATGCAATTTGAATTTTGTTTAGAATTACCGGCGGACATTGATCTTTTCTTATATAAGTCACTTGGACTGATTTTGCTTTGTTTATTTCAATTCTCCACTTTAGTAGCCATGTTTGGATATCATTGAAGTGCCTCTGCAAGATCGTAGACGTAGTAACTGGTTTTTCAGGGCTTGAGAGTATAACAGTATCACTGGCGAAGGTTCCCATAATATTTTCAGTGTTTCTTGGTGGATCTGCTATGTTCAATACATACAGTACAGCTCCAAGAACGTTGCCGTGTGGTACGCCTGATTTAATTGGAAAGTTGTTGGACGAACATTCATTCACTTTTGTTCGGGATTATCTTTCACATAGGTAAGACCACAGCTGTTTAAAGTAGGCTTGTTGAAGAGTTTCATGGAAAGTAAGACATCGACAAAAACAAGTGGTAGTAGGAAGGGGCCAAGGCTGGCGAGTATGACGGGTGAGGCAATAGTTCCCAGTCTAGAACAGAAATGGTGTTTCTGGCCAGTTTCGCGGTGTGATGGGTCATTGTCGTGCTATAAAATCACATTTCTGTGTCTTGTAGCCCATTATGGTCGCTCTTCGATCAATGCAAGGTTCAAATTGATTATTTGTTGATGGTAGCTAACGGTATTAACTATTTCATCTGGTTTCAGAAGCTTATGGTACATGACACCCTTCTGATCCCACCATATTCTCTATGTTGTCTTCTTTCCAAAGCGATTCGGTCTTGTGATCGATGTTGATGGTTGGCCTGGGTCAACCCATGATTTTCTGCGCTTTGGGTAATCGAAATGTATCCATTTTTCGTTTCCAGTCACGATCCGATGCAAAAAAGTATTTCTTTCATGCCGAGGAAATAAAACTACGCACATCGTTTTTCGCTTTTTCATCTGTCTCTCGTTCAACTAATGTGGTACCCATTTTCCTGCCTTCCGGATATTTCCCATGGCATGCAGATGATCACAAATGATTCGGCGATCAACATTTAACCTCGATGCTATTTGTTGTTGACTTTGGATATCGTCTTATTCCAACTATGTTTGCAATTCGGCATCTTCAATTTTTTTCGGTTGGCTTGCGCTTTATTTGTCTTTCAAGTCGAAATCACCACTTTTCAATCATCTAAACCAGGGGTCTGCAAGCGTTCCCGCCTTAGGGTCATACTGATTACTCCAGTAAGTTCCAAAGGCCAAAATCGTCTTAATTTTTCTGCCATTGCCATTTCTGGCGGGCCGTAGTTTGGAGACCTTTGGTCTAAAGAAACGCCCCCAAGCGTTTTATGTTTGGATATTGTGACCGTGAGTTTCCATAAGTATACTACGGCTTTTACTCGCGTTTTTCTTTTGATTGAACAGTAAAAGTAGTAAGTGCCAAATTTCCTCAAACAACAAATGGCAGAGAGGTTAAATGTTGGTTGAAGAACCAGTTGTGATCTTCTACATGCCATGGGAAACATCCAGACAACAGGAAATTGGGCACATCAGTTGAACGACAGACAGAGGTTTTGCTTTGTTGGCATGTAAGAAAGACATTTTTGCATCGGATCGACACTAGAGACTAAAAATTGATATATTTCGAGAATCTAAAACGCTGAAAATCATGGGTTGGCCCAGGACCCAACCATCAACATCGATCGCAATACCGAATCGCTTTGGAAAGAAGACAATGTGGTGATATCAGAATGGTGTCATGTACCATGAGCTGCTGAAACCAGACTACCATCAACAAATGATCAATTTTGAACCAGGCATTGATCGAAAAACGACCAAAAGGGGCTACAAAACACGGAAAAGTGATTTTGCAGCACGACAACATACATACGGAGCGAAAGCGGTCAGATATATCTTTTTGCACTTGACTGGGAACTCTTATCACATCCGCCGTACTCACCAGATTTGGCCCCTTCCGACTACCACTTGTTTTCATCGATGTCTCACGCACTTTCCATGAAACACAACAATTACGAAGATATCGCAAAAAGGCTTGATGACTGGAGGGAGGACGCATACTTGAATAAACTATTTTTTTACCTTCTTCCCAAATTAAACGTGCTTTTTAAGAAAAAATAATAATTATTAAACGCCACTCCTGGATTTAACTTCAACATCACTCTCATTTTGCAAAAAAGGGGATAGAAAATTTATCAGAGATGGGTAAAGATTATCAATAACAATGCAGATAGATTAAAACTGTTAACTTTTGAATATAAAAAAAAATGCGTGTACCAAGAAACGACATTACTTATGAGTATTACTTGCAACTTTGGTTGGAAAAGATTATACAAAAAGAACGCACGAATTTAAGGATCACCTTGGTATTAACCTTACTTGTACTGAGATATTTGCCAACCTTTTGAAACTGTTCAATATATGACACATGCAAAATCCACTTTCTGGCCAAAGTTTTCTCCTTTCTGAGTGGTTTCAGGTGGTGGACATATCAGCTCAACGCTAGATAATAGAAACACAGCATTTGATACAGTAAATAGGTATGTCCTGTGGCTGATTATGACAAACCTCGGCATTCCTCAGAAGCTCATCAATATCTGTAAAAACTGTTGTGTTAATAATAGAGCTGTAGTATGGAGCAGATTTTTTTCAGCCTTTTTGAGAGGTTGAAAAAATCCCGCTGCTCCAGGAAAAAGAAAGATGAAAAGATAAGCCAAAACATCAAAGAGCTTATGAAGGAGAGAAATGATTTAAAGAAGAAATATGGAACAAACTATCGACGACTACGACACTTAAATAAATTTAGAGAGCTGTGAGAAAGGGTATAATTACCCTTTAATACCTTAAAGGTATTAATTCTGAGAATGTAAATATAGAGAAGATTAAGTGCCTAAAAGTTTCCAGTTTTGACTGGCCTACAAATTAATCAAAACACACAAAAAATAAACTCACAAAATAAACTCATTTAAATTCACAAAAAAATATACTTATTTTTGTTTACAAATATAATCAACTCCTTTTTGTAGATTTCAATCTACATTCAGGATTTTATTATAGATTTATTCTTACCGTTTTGCATTGTCCTTAATCCCAATCTACAGTATACATTTGGGAATATGTCTCAGTAGTTTGCTGAACAGCTGCTAAAACATTTACCTATGAATACTCGCGCGAAAAATATTGTTCAAAAGGAAATGGCGCACCTTCAACAGATGTGCTGTCGCAATTTCTAACTACTTCAAGCCCCCGCTATCGCTATCCAGCATCATGTCTTTGCTGGTAAAGGTTCCTTAGGCAACAGTCTCATACCATCCTTAGCACCGTCCAATCAAAGCTGAACCCGATTCAGCTTCACAGATAGATCGATAGAATAAAAAATATAGTATGTTTTTAATATTGTCACATCAACGCATTAGGCGTTATTTAGTAACTTTGTAAAGCAGAGAGGAGTAAAGTATGAACATAACTGAATAGAATATAGAGCTAATGCAAGATTTTGCTGTAAAATCCAACCACATGAATTTTGGGATCTCATGTTTGTAAGGAACATGTGAGGAATATATTACCTACTGAAAAATTTTTGCATTTAGTGCTTACAACTTCCCCTTCTTCAGTATTTATAGCAAATTCATGTCCATATAATATTTTATTTGTCCTTTCCATTATTCTGCCAGCACTGTTCTTAATCACCTTTTAGGTGGTATAAAGTCCTGGCTCCTAATACAAAAAAAATTAATTATCGCTTTCCCAAAACATTCTCCTTACTGGTCCATACCAATTCTTTTGTGCCCATCTCAGAGACCTCAAACATTTTTCATCTCCTTTAGTTTCTTCCTATTTTTTATTTAGATTGCTAAAGTTTTCCCTCAATATTTTCAATTTGTTAGGAGGTGCCATCAACCTAGTTTCTATTATACTTGAAAATTCTAGCATGAAAAAGTTATATTTGAAGTATAACATCCTTATATGTTAACTATGTTTTGCATAAATTGTCTATCAGACTCACCTGGCAACATTTTAAATCTTGAATATTTGTTTAATGCTAGACTAACATTGAGGTTGGTCTATCTATTCCTTCTTCGATGGTATTGTTTTTTTATTATACACACTTGGTACTTTATTTCAATTAAGTTAAATAACTTGAAGCAGATCTTTAAACATTCACTGTTCACAATTTGCTGGAGGAGACTTGATCTTATCCTTAATTCTACGAAAATAATGTAATACACTTTGCAAATCTCTCTATACCTTGTTTCACGGAATCTTTCACTGGTTGGTTTTTTCTTTCGGGAATTTTTCAGCTCGTTTTTGTTAATCTTGGATAAACAAAAACAAATAATAAAAAAGTTACTTAAAATAAAGTTAATGGTAGTTTGGTTGGTTATATTGCAAGGTGGAAATTCTCTTTTTGTTGGCTTCTGCCAGATACGGGCAATTCACCAGGTCAATAGGTGTCACGAAGGTTGGTTTGTTTTATGCCAAATAAGTGTACTTCTTTAAAAAACATGACACAAACCGAAAAGAAAATTTAGCTCTAATATTTAAAAATGGTTTTTATTATATTCTATTAAATAATTTTTACTTATGTTTGTAATCGTTAATTACATGTTCTAAATTATACAAAATAAGACATTGACTAAATGTTAAGGTTTGACGGATTTTTAGTTTTATCCAGCATGTTGGAAGTACTCGGGCATTTAATTTTAATTATCCGAATTTAAAATTCATTCTATTATACAGAAATAAGTTAAATAATATTCTGCAAATATAATATTGACTAATATAATATAGTTTGGAGAAGTCACATAGTTAGAATTTATGAACACATATTTACACAACACTAAAGCTGTCGTATACAAAACATGGACGATGTTGGAGGTTACGAAGGTAAGAAAGCCAAAGGGGCTTTTAATCTTATAGATTTAATATAAAGGCTTCAGGTACTTTTGAAATATACACTTTACTTCCCAATACTAGTTATTTAAAAACAAAATATTCGAATCGACTTTGATAGGAAAAAAATGTTTTGATTTTTGATGATAAAATGATTTTTTAATTTAGAAATAGGCCAAAAATATCTGTTTATATGTTTGCTATAATTTCTAGTTTTATATACATATGATACATTGAAATTGTATCATCAAGCATATCATCAAGCTTTAGATTAAAAAATATCACTTTTTAAAAATCCCTAATAAATAATGTTTTGTTGTAATGTGTAAATTTTTAAATGGAGTAAAAAGACTGGCTTAGAGTTAGTTATGATTAATTGGAATCAGCCTTATATCTTATTTGTAATGTTAATTTCTTTAGATGTTAATTTATAATTGTCATTTATCTAGTATTGAATTTCAGTTTTTTTTTGCTATATGTCTTTTGATGTATCTCCTGAGAAAGAGGTATCTCAAACCAAGAAAAAGAAAAAAATAATTTGCCCATACAACTGTGATGCTAATGCCTGCAATAATGAAGTTGGAATCAGTGTTATTGCCTTTCTAGTACACAAGGAAGCATTAAGTCCTAGTCAGCCTTGGATTATCAAGATAAAATGTTTTATACCAAAATTGTATTCCAAATTCTACTGCTATATTTGTTAGGTAGTTGAGCATTTCTCTATTTTGCTAATGTCTTGTATTTTACACATCAATGAGGTGAAATCTGAAGAACCTGTTGGAGGCATTGATGTCAGCAATAGCTTTTTTATTATTTTCTTATATGGGTAAGTGACTATTTTGGTTTTGTATTAATATAAGTAGATATTTTCTTATGTTGTGTGGGTATTTCATAGAGTAATAAAAGCAGTTGGTGCATTTAAATTATGTATATTTTCAGTCAGATTATATGTATTAACTTTGCTGTGTGAAACAATCAACCCACACTGTCTATTATATTGTGGTGTAATTAAATACTACAATTTAGATATACATATCCATCTAATATAAACTATATTAAATTTATACTTAAAGTGTAAAATTTATCGACTTAAAATAATGAAAACAACATTAAAATAAATTTATATGTAGTAACTCATAAATTTTCTTGGTGTTTTTTTCGAAGGAATAATTATATTATGGAAAAGGTTCTGAAAATTGATATAAAATATGTGATAGGTGACAGTAATACCAAAGTAGGAAGGGATAAAGAATACAAGGAGGTAAAAGTAGACACACTACCAGTAATGACAATAGAAAGACGGTGATACAATTTGAGTTCGAGAACAATATAAATATTTTTAGCACTGCTTTTGATCACAAGAACATACCTAGGGAATGATAGTTAGCTCCGAATGGTAGGACAAAGAACCAAATTGATCATGTTGTCAGAAAAGGAAAACATGCAAAGAACATGCCTGAGGTGAGAAGTTACAGGGAAGCAGATAGTGATACCAATCATATATTAGTTGTAACAGAAATGAAACAGGAAAGACCACCTAGAAGAAAAGTTACAAAGGGGCAGATATGATGTAGCAAAACTAAAGGATAGGGAAATACCAATACATTTTGAACAGAAGACAAAGACCCATAAAGAACAGATAGAGGGAGAATGGCCACAGATGAAGGTACACAGAGACAGTTATGAAGAAGTCATGAAAGATCTGAGAGAAGTAGGAGTCAGGAACTTTAAGAATCAGGTTTTGATTGACTGAAAAAAAATGGAAAAGTGAAAGATCTAGAAGCCAAGGGCCAGTAGGTCTGAAAAGTTGAACATTATTATCATAAGTATTTGTTTCTATTTACTTCAACACATACTGCAAAAGGTAATTTAAAGATCAACACCCCAATTATCATTTGATTTTTTATTAAAAATCAAAAAAAGTATTTGTAAATCTAATGCTTCTTTTAATAATGGGACTAGTTCAATTCTTCTATTGGGATCTTCGGTGTTAAACACTAAACTCGAGATTTACCACTAAACACAAAATTACTTTTTGAAACTTCTCGGCGCACATTTCGCTAACCGTGTTAGCATCATCAAGGGCTGATTTAATCTAATTTTATAGGAGATTAAATCAATTAACACTAAACTATAGATTTACCACTAAACAGCAAATCACTTTTTGAAACTTCTCGGCGCACGTTTTGCTAACCATGTTAGCATCATCAGGAGATGATTTAATCTCATTTTTTAATTGATTTAATCTATTTAATTAGATTAAGAGGTAAATCTCTTTTTATGGGACTAGTATTTATATTTAGTAAGTTTAATCTCCACTTAACTTACTAAATATAAATACTAGTCATGATTTTGTTGTACTAGGCTGTGTCATTCCCACTCCCAGTATGGATACTCGTACTTATGTCTGTTTATATCTGACTATCAATTCTTCTATTGGAACCTTCGGTGTGAAACACTAAACTCGAGGAGATTTAGCATAAACACCAAATCACTTTTTAAAACTTCTCAACGCACGTTTCGCTAACCATGTTAGCATCATTAGGAGATTAAATCTTTTAGGAGTTTTTAGTTTTTTAAAAAGAGTTTAGTAAATTAAATCATCTCCTGATGATGCTAACATGATTAGCGAAACGTGCGTCGGGAAGCTTCAAAAAGTGATGTGGTGTTTAGTGCTGAATCTCTTTTTGGGTTTAGTGTATCTGACTCTTGAGACGGTTGCAACAATATTGCTATTGTAATATACTAGCTGATTTAAACTATTTTAAAAATTTGTAATTTTCTAACTAACCACATTAAATAATATATTATTACAAATCAATAAAATCGTGCACAAATATTTTTTATTGAATTTCAGCTGAAGTATTTTTTTCCAGATCTATGACATAATTGTATTCTGAACATTATAAGAAGTATTTTATATTAATGTCAACGATGTACATTATCAAATTATAAAATATTGTATTGTACTTGTAATTTTAAGACCGTACAATATTTCATATCTGAAAATTGATCTATTTTCCCCTCCTTTTAAGGTTTTCGTACCCCCCTCCCCCCCCCCAATCAACAAAAAAAGAGGATAGATTATATGAACGTCTTAAACGTAAAAAGAGATAAAATCGAATATCCCAGTTTAACTGCTATTTAGTTATTGGTCGGTTTTGAATTTTGTCGTTCCTGCAGTTTCAGTAAGACATTTTTTCGAAGACCGTTAATTTATATTTTGGAATAAATTTTTATATATCTTTAGTAAGTATCCATTTTAATTAAACTGTGGAAATGATATTATATTTACTATGGATCGATTCATTACTCCGGGAAAATATTTTAATGGAATATACAAATCGATAAGGTTAAATTATTTTACATTTGTAGTTTTCAAGTAAACTATGGCTGATTCCCACGAGATAGAAGATTTCCATAGAATTGAAAAGATAGGGGAAGGAACTTATGGTGTGGTGTATAGAGGATGGAATAAGAAAACAGGAGAAATGGTGGCATTGAAAAAAATTCGGTAATAAAATTAATAAGCCATGAACTAATTATTTTTATTAATGTTTTCGTACATCTATAGATTAGAACATGAAGATGAGGGGATTCCTTCTACATCACTCAGAGAAATGTCGTTGTTAAAGAATTGCAGCATAAAAATATCATCGCATTACTGGAAATCATATTAGAGGGACCTCAGTAAGGACAATGCCATCTTATTTTTAGATATACATATTATGAACAACTGAAGAATTATTTGTTACAGATTATATCTTATATTTGAATATATGTGTATGGACTTGAGGAAATATTTAGACAGCATTGAAACAGAAACACTAACGGATCCCAAACTTGTAAAAAGTTATTTATATCAAATAAATGAAGCCATATTATTTTGCCACCAACGTAGAGTAATACATAGGGGTTTAAAGCCACAAAATTTACTGATTAGTAAAGATGGTTTAATTAAGGTAAACATCTACTAACAAACTACCTTGTAAAAATATAAGTGTTGTTGAAAAAATTAATTTAGGTTGCAGATTTTGGCTTAGGAAGAACTTTTGGTATTCCAGTAAGACCTTATACCCATGAAGTGGTCACACTTTGGTATAGAGCACCAGAAATTCTCGTAGGTGCTCCCAGATATTCTTGTCCAATTGATATATGGTCAGTTGGATGTATTTTTGCAGAAATGGCTACAAAAAAACCATTATTTCCTGGTGATTCAGAAATAGACCTGTTGTTGAAGATGTTTAGGTATGATTATTTTATCACTTTTATATTTTAGTTGTGAAAGTGTAATTAAATACACTGAATTGTTTGATTTAGTGGCAATTTAAGAAATTGTAGATATTTATTATAATTTCAAGTTTTTCTTTTTATTATATTTATTTCTAACTTCATTGATGATGTGGAATCTCAGTTTACTGCAAAATGAGAAAAAAAATTGTTAAATTCTTTATGTTGGTACACTTGTTGCACATTTTTCCCTTCTCTCAGTCAATTTGTGGATGATTGTGGATTAATTTATACATACATATAAATACACACACATGTGCATGTGTATATATATATATATATATATATATATATATATATATATATATATATATATATATATATATATGTATGTATGTATGTATGTATGTATGTATGTATGTATGTATGTATGTATGTATGTATGTATGTATAATATATTTTTTCTTTTTTTTTTAGAGTTTTAAAGACACCTACAGAAGAATTCTGGAAGGGTCTGTCTACGTTTCCACAATACTCAGGCATATTCCCTGAATGGACTGAGTATAGATTAGCAAAACAAGTAACAGCCCTTGATGAAGATGGTATTGATTTACTGTCAAAAATGCTTGTATATGATCCCAGGAAAAGAATCTCTGCTAAAGAAATTGTAACTCATCAATATTTCAAAAATGTAGATCTACAAGTCAAACCCATATTTTTAGTAAAAGATAAGTAAATTCATGTTCTAATCTTTTTTTTTTCACTTTTAATATGATCTTAAAGCATTCATATTTAGTTATAAGATTGTTTTTTTAACTTATTCAATGTTCATCATGCCAATTTTATATATACATTTTTTGTGTACTGAAAAATTAGTTCTTTGGATTTAATGTTGTTGTTAAAAGGTGTTCTTATAATTATTTTATTTTGTTATTAATAATAATTTACTTATATAGTGGAGACTGCAGTTTATTTATAAAGTGGATGACGCTCTCATACCTGCACATATATTCTTACATTATAATATAATTCTATTTTCAATAAAGTTTTACCTGATTTGGCCGTGATAGATGTAACTCATATCATTTATGTAATAATAATACTCATATTATAATAGTCATTATTCATGTCATATAGGTTTTATAGCCTACAGATAAATATTTTCAATTAGATTTAAACAATCAATTTGTATATTCTAATATGAATCAGGTGTTTTGCTATTAAAGTTTTTTATTTTGAGTTATTAAAGCTACAGTAGCCATTTTATTTGAATGTGCCCTATTCAACAGTATATTGTTCATATTTAGTATATTAAAATGCATTTTGTAATATCAGATTTCCATAAATATACAAATTTAAAAGTAAGTTCGTCGTTTTATTTCCTATTGGGTTCTATATAGGTATCCAAAGCAAATAAGAACAAACATTATTCGATTCATAAAAGTTTATAAATTATTTTAGTACTTTCCGTTTTTTTATTTATTACTAGCTGTACCCGACTACGCGTTGCTGTGACTATGTCTGGTTAAATGGAAAAGAAAGTACACGTTTCTAATATGTTTAATTTCACAATGTTTGTGGGTATTCAATATTTTTTGTTGTACCATTGGCTGTGCAGATTGAAAAATCTTCCAATTTTAAGTCCATGTGTGAATAACAACCTATGATACATATGTCGGGTGAATATAGTGCTCAACATTAATAGAATTATAAATATTTTTAAGTGGTTATGCAACTAATAAAACATGAAAAGTGCTATCCGATCATTTTAAGAAAATCAATACTTTTAATGGTATTTAAAATATATTATTAGCTTTTATGTGTATAAAGTTAAAAACTATATTCAAAAATTATTATTATTATCCAAAAAAGGGTTTTATATTTGTTGTTATATTGAGGGTTAACTTACTGAATATTTCTAATTAAAGTAAAATACCACGAAAACGTTCGGATTTATCAATAAGTAAACCATGATGATATTCATTTGGATTATTAAGTATTTTTTTGGAGAGAGGATACTTCATCCCTTTTTTCTTCTATAGCCTACCACCACGGACCAATTCCTACTGATAACGGTCAGTTGTGATCCACTGACCAGATTTATGCAACTTATATTGCACGTCGCCCTGTTGATCTCACCATATACACAATAACACCGTGTGTATTTGGCCTTGCAGTACTTATTGATGGCCTTCCAGGATTAACTTTAAAACTGTTGAATTTTTGAAGGGATTCAACCTATTATGACTGAATGGAATGGAATATCTGATTTGTAACCCATTAGTTTTATAAATCCTCATCAGTGTGGTTTTGGATCTATCACATTATCCTCACTGCCTTCTTTTTTAACAATTTCCATTCCCTAAATCATTCAAGTGATTCAGTCAGTAGCGCATTAGACGTATTAAACATACCATTAATGATAGTGCCATGGTAGCAATATCGTCGATTACTATAGAGATAAGTTGAGAAAAAGAAATGCATCTTAAAACACCAAGATCTCAGGCTTTCTGAACAAAGATAAATGCTTTTAAACTTTCAACTGGACTTTTCATAAATATGAATTTTAGTCGCCATATGGGGAAATCACTAATTCTTCTTTAATAGTTATTTTTTGAATTAAATCGGTTCTGATATTTAAAGTGACCAGATCGATCCAGTGTCTTCAAATTTGTACAAAAAGCATTTATGAACTAGTTTACTTTTGTTTTGTATAAAACTTTTTACCACCTCATCAGAAAATGGGTTTTAGCAAGTTGCGCATTCACCAATCAAGAAAAAGATCCAAAACAATCTATTTTTAGTTTTAAATAGAGATAAAAAGATATTAAGAAAATAATTTGCACTCTGTTCCAAACTCTCCTTGAGAGCTCTTTTGCCCGTTTCAAAATGGATTTTGTTGAAATTACATGCGTTGGTTCCTTTATTTTAAGAAGATAAATCAAAACAGACATTTTTGGACCCATTTCTTGATTAACAGAGAGCTCATACATGGACAGTCTTATAAATTGACAGTTTGAAGAGATATCTATACTAATTTATTAATTATTTCTATAAATTGGGTACTTTTTATTCTGTGAGGCATCTTAACCCTCAAGAGAAGCACTGGATAAGGGATACCCAGGGGTGAATTAAAAGTCTTTTTCTTTATACTGCAGATCCCCACCATAGCTATTTTAAGATGTGAATACTAACAAAAATATAAACGACCGTAGTCAGTCTATGCGTATACGCCGCCCAGTGATGTTGTTGTGTCAGTGTTTTTTGTTTGTTTTTGTTATTTTTTTTTATTTAAATAACTTTTTTGTACAAATAGTGTTTTTTTTTCGATCTTACCTTACCTCAGTTTGTGGTAAATAAATCATAAATATTAGATTTTCCATAGTATTTTTATTGAAAACTTTGATTTTTACTTTTTTTTACATTTATTTATCGGTTTCTTTCATTTTCTATTTAGCTCAAAATGAATATGCGTTCTCGTAGTCGCTGTGCATCTGAAGTAGAAGCGTTGTGAAGCAGCTGATATTTCGACGACAAAAGTAGTGAAAGCGAGACCGAATAGGTCTTTGAAGGGCATCATACCAGTGAATTTTACCTAACTAAATAAATATATTTTTTAAAATAAAGTTAAATTATGTTATAAGTATCTGAAGTACATTAAGTATACTTTTAAATGCCGTTTCAAGAAAGTATTTATCTATTTATTTCGCCTAGATATAATAGTTTGAATAAAATACCTCATTTTAAGGTTTTTTTTATTTTTGCTGATTTTTGGAACATTCTATAGATATAGTTTTTTTCAATACTGATTGAGGTTTAAATAAAAAAAATATATTAAATCGTATAATTTTATCAAAAGATATTAATAATCAAAGACACACATAGGAGCACATGGGTATGGCATACCCACGTGCTCTTGAACTGGGAAGCACTAAAGTGTCTCTTGAATGTTAAGTATAAATTTGCCATTGTTTTATGTAGAGTTTGACCACCTTGTTTGCCGCCGTGCTAAACACAGAGGTGGTAACTTACGTTTTTCTCAAAAATGAGTTATGGCTCTAAGATGATATAATAACAATTGATTTAATCTATTTTTTATCATAATAAAATTACTCTATTAAATTTGCCGTATCTTCTTTAAAGTTGTCAATTACTACAATTAGCCGTCTATCAATTACTAAGATATTTGAGTCGTAACTAAAAAAATTACGATAAAATGCCTTAGTATTAACGAGGTACGTTTATTTTACCATAGTAAAGGTAAGTTACGGCAAACGCCTTTAGTAATCGTTGTGGAAAACCATCGGGATTTTTGTTGACAATTAAATTACTTCATCCAGTGCAATATTTTATTATTTTAATAAATATTTTCACGAAAAAAAAAGATCGAGGTACGTAAAATGATATATTATTCGTTGATTTATAATTAATAATAAATCTTTTTTCGTCATTATTAAATTTTATTATGCTGGTCATGATTTTTAGGTTATTTTTTTAGTTAGTAGATACTGTAATGTACTGCAGAAGTAATACAACCTTTAATTGTAATAATTTCGCATCGCATGTAAGGTGTTTTTTTGGTGATGATGGATTGTGATGGACAGGACAGGTGATGATGGATTGTTTTTCACCAGTAAATGCATTCGCGGGTAGTGATGGTGCAACTGCCGTTCTCGGCAGTTCCTGAGGATTGATGGCCTCTGACGGTGATGAGTCTGAGGGTGCGGCAGTAGCTTCCGAAGGTTTGTCTTCTTCAGCGCCTTGGCTGGCCTTATTTTTCCTCCGCTGTCTGGTTCTGGAGGAAATCTGATGATTTCTTTTTGTTAGAAGCGCGGTGTCTGGGCTTCATCTTCGAGGGCCGAACCGGCCTCTTCTTCTGGGAGTGCGGTTTTGTTGGATTCTTCGATTTCTTGAGCTAACGTGTTGCCAAAGATCTGCAGTCTTTTGTTTTCTTGCTTTAGGGTCGTGAGCGTAGATGTGGGCTTGACTATTGTTTGTTGTTTTTGGGCGAGTTTATCCTCTAGTTCTTCATTTTGTGTGGATAACCCGTCGACTTATCTTGTTACATCGTCCTGCCATTTGAGTACTTTCCCGATGCATTCTGCGTTTGTCTTGAACCTCGATTCTAGTTCGAGTCTGGATATTTTTTGCTTTGAAATAAAGCTTCCGGAATTCAGCTATCGCGTGCCGGCGAAAGTGAATCCGCGAACGCGGCAACTAAAAGAATACTGTACGATAACCGCACCGAACGCACGGAAGCGATCGAAAACACGTCCGATCTCAACGGCTGCCAACACTGAACTAATGTTCCATTTCGTCGCCTGTTACGGCGAATATATTGTGCATGATTGACAAAGAGTGAAATTGTATTGTGATAAATAGTAGGTGCCAAGTAATTAAGTCATTTTACATGTTTTTTTTCTGGGAATTCTCAGTACCCTTACTCGGACTGTTTTTTGACATATTTAATAGCGGAGAATGGTTGAAGTCTATTTGGTCGTTAAGAAAGACATGTCTATATTTATGACTGTTTATTTCCAAACATTCTAGTAAATTCAGTTTGGTACCCGTATTTTCTTATTTTCATTTTAAAACCATTATTAAAAATATGTTTTTCTTTAATAAGATCTTACGCGTATGTTGAGTCTATTTTATTATTCACTTAGCTGCGATTCTGAGTTTAAATGAGGTAGATCATTTAAACTCTTTTTTTGTTTGTGCTATATAAACTTTATTGCACGAGTCACAATTCAATTGGTAGACGCCTGATTTATTGTCTTCCTCCGTTTTTTGTTTTTAGTTTTTTAAATTTTTCTCAAAAAATTGTTGCTTTTAAAGGCTACATTTATGTTAATGCTGTTAAGGTGTTTTTTAAGTTTTTCAGATATATGCCCATAATAAGAAATAATTTTAAATCCAAATTCTTTCATTTAAATCCTAGGGTAGATTTCCAAATGGGCTTTATTTTTCTGTTTTTTAGTTGGATGTATTGTGAATCGTGACATTAATGTGAGAAGGTTTATGGTAAATCGAAAACGAGAGCTTATTCGAATTTTTAGAAATCGTTAGATCCAAAAAGTTTACTGAACTGTTGGTCTCCATTTCCGCTGTAAATATAATGTTTTTATGGATTGAATTTAGATATAATAACAAAGCATCCAACTATTTGTCACAATACAATTTCATTCTTTGTTAATCATCTGAAGAAGCTACAGTGCATCGAAACGCTTTAAGTTTTAGAGAAAAATATAAGTGGAAATTACACAACTTTGTTTTATTTATACAACTTATGTTTTATGTTGCGACTATTTATGCAATATCCGACCAAAGGACTTAGGAAAGGACAACAAAAATATAGTGGGAACAAATGCGAATGAGGAGAAAGAGACGTTCCCATATAGTAACTACTTTCCTTGTTACAAAATGGACGCGTTGTTCTTGCTTCTATTGTGTCTAGTTTACTTATCCAACACCGATTCTTCCAACACTTTTGTTATTGTTTGCACATTCAGCTAGATTAGACCACGTTTTAGATTATAACAATTTCACTTCATTATAACTGTATATAGACTTGATTGGAACAACTTTTCTAGAAACTAACAAAAGATGTAATACTTAATTATGGTTATTAATGTCATTCTTTTTTTTTTTTGACGTTAATATTCTATAGAGCTAGTATATACAGATTCTATTTTAGATATATTTTAGACAACTATTTTAGATATATAGTGGACTGTTATATGTATTCCAAACAAACGTTATCCTATTTCTTTCTATAATTTTGATTTGAAAATAATTATGACAAAAATATAAAACACAAACTTGTTTTAACAGATTCATGGTTGATACCATGATGTTTTCCTCCTCAACTCTTTTTCTCAACTGAATCAAAAATCGAAATTGAGAATTAATATTCATACAACCTTGAAAAATATTTCTTAATTCTTTTGCACATTAAGGCAGTTTCATCCTCATCTGAAATATGAGGACGTTGGTTTTGTTGATAAACAAACAACCTGAATTATTTGTCAAAATATGATTAAAATGGAAGTATAAAGTTTGTGTTATAATCATTTTTTGTATATTTTTGTAGGGTAATTTTGATTAACCCCTTGTTCAGACAATTTTGAGGAAATCCACAAACAGGATATTAAAGTTGAGACGGTTTAGATATGTCATTTCCTTGTATTAACTGCAATTTTTTACTACTTTAATTTACTGTTTAATCACCACTTTTGCTTAAAAATATTACTAATATTATTCTATAACCTCTATATTGTGACTGTTTTCCCTTTTCTGGTCTGAAGTTATTTTTAGTAATATAATAGTAATGTCTCTTGAATTTTTGTCACCCCGTATATGTCGATTTTGTTGTTTAGGCACTTATTTGAATGAGCATGCGTCTCATGTTTACTCCTCAACTCTTCCAAATGTCAAACACAAGAGCAAAACATTCAAATAATATGAACTAGATTAAATTTATAAAAAAAGTTTTATAAATTAATATATTATAAATTAATATATTAATAAAAATACTTTTCTGTAAATGTTTGAATTCGAAGTTAAGTTTCGAATAAAGGAAGAATTTCTATTATTTTTCAGAGTAGCAAAAATTCTTCAACGAAAGAAACATTATAAAATCTAGGAGCTTGTACTGATTGATCGCCTATCGATAAAGTATTGCAGACATTGTAAATATTAACGGCACTCATTGTTTTGTCATAATTGATGGCTTTTGCATCACCATATCTCACCATTACACACCGCACTAATTATTTGTCAATTTTTCGCAAAAAAAATGTAAACAAATACTATTCAAATTGAATAAAACAAATTTTTACTTTGTTATTTATCACTTTTTTTGACTTTGTTATAGCAGTTTCATAGTCAAATGTAACATTGTTTAGGAAACAAGAGTCAATAAATAAAATATGTGATAAAAAACAGTGAAACTTTGTTTTATTTAATTTGAAAAATGAACTATCACAAAGTAAGGGACAAATCAATCAATTATTTGAAATACTATTCAACAAGCACAACAAGCAATATTCATTAAATATAGCAACATGCGACTTTTCTAGCATTTTGACACTGAGTGTATGTCATTCGTACAGTATAACAATGTTTCAGATATGTATACCGGAATTTCTGCGAAAATATTATTTTGTTTCAGTTTTAATCGCTTGCTGTTGGGAAATTAAGTCTTTTTTTTTTAAATTTTAGGTGTAGCTCAATGCATATAAACATGAAGTCCATAGTGGGCTATTACTTTGTTTTATTTCTAATTTACTGTTATAACAATTGCTGTTATGGTCGAGAAGGTAACATTTTTGGGATAGTGGGTTTTGAATAGCTTTTATATAATTTATTTCAATTTTAGTGCCTTCTCCACCTCTAATCACTAACCAGTGTCTCACAAATGAGTTTCTGTTTAAAAAACAAGGTGAAAATAATAAACTGTTTCATTTAGAATGTGAAACTCAAGGAGAACCTGCTCCGAAGTAAGTCTGAACGAAACTCTTTAAAATGTATGCATTAATGCATTTTTTAGGTACTACAGGATTAAAAATGGAAATAAATTTGATTGGCAACCATACGATGATCATATTTCTCAACGAAGTGGCTATGGCACTCTTTCATTCATCAAACCAGTGTTTGACCGAAAACCAATACCGAATTGTTACATCTAGTTTGGTGTTTTTAAGACAAATTGAATTAGACTTTATTAGGACTACACCTTCGACTTTGTTAGCCCTTCCAAAAAACTAAGGTAAAATAGTAACAGGTCGCCTGATCATCAAGCATTTGATTAAGAACGACTGCGGAAATTATGGCTGCAATGCTACAAACTCATTAGGCTATGTCTACAAAGACGTATACGATAACCTGCAGGCGTTGTCGCCTGAAATAACGGAAGGACCGACAGCTACATATACCGTGGATAGTCAAAGCATTAATATAATAATAATAATAATAATAATAATAATAATAATAATAATAATAATAATAATAATAATAATAATAATAGTAATAATAATAATAATAATAATAATAATAATAATAATAATAATAATAATAATAATAATAATAATAATAATAATAATAATAATAATAATAATAATAATAATAATAAAAATAAAGTAAGGCAGGGGGCAGATAATCCGCTTGGTGAGTGGCGCCACCACCTTCCCGAGCTGAGAGGAGTAAACCTCTGGAAAAAAAAAAATCCCCAAGCTCAAAGTGGAAATCCATCGTGCCGAGGAGCTGAATGGCACAGGGTTAAAGTGTCTCGAACGATGTCTCCGGATACCTAGCGCCCTCCATTAGTAAATAGCTTTCCTAAGGTAAATCGGGGCTCTGCCTTGGGTGACCGTTTTTCCCTTGAACCCAAAAATTTTTTTTTATGGAGACTGAAACAGATAATGGTATTATACAAGGCGGTAGGGTTTTGCGGACAAGAACCCTTCGGAACCGTCGGCAGAATTTGTCCGGGGTTGGTGAATCTGGAGCGAGTGGCAGTTCTCAACTCTATGGCACCACAAGAATGGCAACGAAAAAGGTACCCGAGCAGCAATTTGAAAATCAAAGACTCGCACCACCGAGCACTTCATCACAAGATCAGTGCAGAATGCAGATTAATAATGAAATGGAAGACGGAAATGTCCCGGTTCTTGCTGGCTCGCCCCCCATAAGGAGGGCTGCCACTAGAACTGAACGCACTCCACGTATCAGATGGACACGCGAAATGAATATTGAGGTAATGCGTACCTACTATTACGTGAACCAGTGCGGAGATAAGCCGCTTCCTGGATGGAGAAATGCACTCTATCAAGAATATAAGAAGAGGTTCCCTGGAACTCGGCTGTCTGAGCAAAACTTAGCCGACCGTAAAAATATAATTTTAAATAAAAAGTATCTCACCGAAACAGAACTAATGAATGTCAAGAGAGAAGTTGGTAATGAATTACACCAGAACGTTACATATCAGCAACATGAAGAAGATAATATAGGCGTCCTCACCTTTACCACACAGGCCCAGCCTATAGAACAAACTCCTAATTTTCCACCGGAGGCCTCACCGTCTAGCAATGAGGAAGTGACCTTACAACAGAACTTGTCTAATGTACGAGAGAAGTTTTACAGTAATTTGGCCCATTTTATTGGGTCAAATCCACTAAATAGACCAAAAATTCCAATACTGCGAAATATTACAAAAGCTCGTATTACTCTAATGCAGATCAATAAAGTTCTGGAATCACATCTGGCTGGGATACTAGATCTGTGTGATATACATCTTGCGTTGTACTGTGCAGCAGTGACTGCGATCGAAATTTCAGGCCAAAAAACATACACCCCCAGTACGAGCAGGCATAATTTCCAGAAAAATACGCCTGCCTGGAAAACACGCCTTGAAAACAATATCGATGATTTCCGAAGGAAAGTCGACGTCATCTCAGAATACCTTTCTGGTAATCAATCAAGTAAAGTAA
>JARFXV010001671.1:0-152500 GCA_031761425.1 Cosmopolites sordidus
ACAGTCAATAAATATGTGTATTGTATGCGTTGTACGTCCCGCTCGGTCTGTGTGTGCAGTGGGATGTTTGTAGGTTATGCTTGATTAGGTTATTCCAACAAACGTCAAAAATAAAGTTGTTTATATTTTTTAGTGTCTATACTTTGTTTCTGTAATTTATAACTTTCCATCTTGTGCGCCGCAAATTCCTTTGACGTTCGTGAGAAAATCGACAACAGATAGTTCGTGTGCATGCGTACGAAAATATTTGTGTGTGACCTTGTGTGCCAGACCGTCTACATTGCCAGGCACACACACGTCATACAACGCATACAGCCCCACACAACGCAAATTTTTATTGATGTGAATCCAGCTTTACTAGTTGTGGTGCTCATAAATGATACAAGATATTTCGAAATAGAAAATTTGCCCTGTAATATCTACAGAGCCTTCATGTAATCCAGTAAACCACGTGACTAGTGATTCATTTAAACTTAGGAACTTACGTTTTTATGATGAATTATTTAAAGGTGATATCATTAGTCACCAAACACGTAATGTCTGAATGAAACATGTTACGAAAATCTTCCCTAGATCTGTCAGCGAGATATGTTCGCCAGTTATAATATGGTGTAATAAAACAACATATAATATGTGTATTAGTTTCTATAATTGCTAAACAACCAAAAATATTTTAAAAGCACCTCTAAATATATTTGAAATGTTCGTTGTTTACATTTCATCAACAATATTCTTCATAAAAACCTACCAGTTGTACTTCTCTTCTTCTTTTTGCCTTCTATGGCATCTGCTCCCATCGAATTATTTAAACATAATTTTTACTTCAAGTTTAAATTAATGTAGGACTGGTCAAATGTTATGTTTATTTCCGTTATTAGTACTAAACTGTTTATATAAATAAAAAAAAATATTATTTATAAAAAACTGAAAAAAACCAATAAACGTATGTGGGTTTCAGAATTTAAATGAAGTCTCTGTAGAACGTCCGGATCAATTAAAACTCAATAACTTCAGCTGTTAGTTACAATACAGATCTAAGTAATTTCTGAATGATTGTGGCGTGTTAATATATTTTTTTCTTTTTTTGGGTTTTTCGTTTTTTTTATATTTACATAATAACAGATATTTTGATATTTTTTGAGTTTTAGATCGTGGCGAAAAATCTCAACAAAAATACAGATTTAATCGTGTACATGAATTTGAGCACACTTAAAAGAAGAGAAGATCGGTTCTGGTCGATTCAACATTCCAAGTTAACCAAAACAAAAATTATCTACGTAGTCAGTATTTGTGATAATAACCGAAATGCAAGAAATTATGGGTAATTTCCGGTCAATCGTAAACATCTATTGTGAATTCTAATATCATCTAAAGAAGTTTTGATTGTGATCTTGCAGTATAAAATCATCAGTGATCCTTGATCTACAGGAGCCTATAGGGTCTCGACCTTCTCCGGCTTCCACCGCCATTCGCTTCTATTCCTGGCTTGTATTGTTCAATTTGATGAATCTTTCGCGCATCTTCCGTTACGACATCATTCCAACTTAGTCCGCTGTAAAAACCCTTTTTGCTGGGTTGTCATCACACCTTATAACATGACCTGCGCACCTCAATCCGCCAAGCTTTATCAACGTTTATGTCTTTATTATAAATATATTTTATATATTTTTATTATTATAAATATATTTTTATTATTATAAATATATTTTTATTATTATAAATATATTTTTATTATTATAAATAAATTATATATTTATTATAAACAATTATGTCTTTATTACCGGCATGTACGCTGATTTTATATAACTCGAAGTTATATCTCCATATACCGTTTTCACATGTTGCTCCTATATTCTTCTTAAGATTTTCTCAGAAGTTGATAAAAGTAATTGATTAATCGAAAGTCCAGGCTTCTGACCCGTAAATTAGAGCCGGGACAATGAGAGTTTTATTTAATCTAATTTTGGTCGTTCTTGAGACATTATGGTTACGTAAGTATTTTGAAAGACCAAAATAGCACTTATTGGCTAGCATAATAGGTTGTCTGATTTCTGTAGTGCAGTCACTGTTAAAAGTTAGTGTCGAGGCTAAGGCGTCTTTCACACTGCCGGCCAAGGCAAGCCGAGCGAAGCAAAACAAATACATGAATACGCATATATCTATTCACATTGAACCCCCTCCGACTCGCTTGGCATGGCTCTGCATCGCCCGCCAATGTGTCTTTCACACTGCTGGCAGAGCCGGGCAAAGCCGAGCGAGTTCAATTTTGCTGTAGAAAAAAAAACGCATGAAACAGGATGTAACTATTTACACTGAAGCCCGAGCGAGTCCGGGCTGGGCTGAGCGCCAGACTAAGCCGTGCGAGTTGAAACAAATTTGTTTTGAAGCCGATCGTCCGTCATTGGTTGAGTTTGCGCAATAGTCTGCTCGTTCGGTGTTGTTTTTTTTTTCAAAATAGATGTAGACAAATTATGTTTATTAATATATTAAATTTCAATAAAGTTATGGCAGAAGAATTCTGGAAGAGTACAATTTTTGCAAATTTTATTTCGTAATTCATATTTCAACATTAAATTAAATTTGTAAATTCAGTTAATACCATTGTATTAACCATATTAATACTATTAATAATAACATTATAAGAATAATTTATGTGGAATTAATTACTCACCATTTTCTGTTATTATACAAATATTCAGCACTCTGGCTATATCTGCTGTTTGCTCGCGAATATACTGTTGTTGGCAGTTCTTTGGTTCTGATTATTCTCTGATTCTAAAATAGCTGATTTGTCTTCACCACCTCCGTCAGTAATATTTTGTAAGATACGACCAAACTTAATAATCTTGTCAATATTTTCAGATTTTGTTTCAATCGGCTTATGTAAAATTCTCTATTTAGTAGTTAAGATTCCGAATGAGCTTTCCACAAATCTTCTGACTCTTAACAAGTAAAAATGAAACACAGTTTGTGCTTCGATCAGCTCTCTTCCAGGATATGATCTTGTTAACCAAGGGGCCAGAACTTCATTACCTGGTATTACAAAAGGAAATAATAATTCTTGGAAATGTAGCATTCTGAAATGTTTGTTCTTTAAACGTTGATAAAGAACACTTTTTGAAAATATTCCACCATCGAATTGTTTACGAGGCAAAACCACTGTTTACTAAACAAACTTCCTGAACAACACTTAACCCGAATATGTTTTCCGTCAATAGAGGCGACGCAGTTGGGAAAATTCCACCTTCAGAACAAATTCATAGGGCTTCTGCAAAACTTTTGGACAAATTTTAACTACACAGAAGGAACTTGTGGAAACACTTCATAGTCGTCTAAAGAATATTTTTGTGTAATCTTTTGTATTTCATGTATATAATGTTCTATATATAGTTATATATCACCATCATTATCATCATTATCATCATCATCATCATCATCATCATCATCATCATCATCATCATCATCATCATTATCATCAGCCCGTGTCGATCTACTGCAGGATGAAGGCCTCTTCAGCATGCTTCCAATTTTTACGGTCCTGGGCTTTTCTCTGTCACTCGGATCCTATATACGATGTCATCAGTCAATCGTGCTTTCGGTCTTCTTCGCGGGCGTTTTCGGTATCACTCATCAACCGGTATCCACTCCAGGATTGCCTTGGTCCATCTTTCGTCCCATTGCCTTGATATATGGCCTGTCCATCTCAATTTCAATTACTTTACTCTTCCAATGATGTCATACACTTTCGTTTGTCCCCTGATCCATGAGCAGGGCTCTTTTCTGTCTCATCTTGTAATGCCAAGCATACATCTTTTCATTCGTTTCTGTGCTACCCGAAGTTTTTGAATTGATTACAATGTGAGTGTCTAGGTTTCACTTCCGTATGTCATAACGGGTAGGACGCACTGATCGAAGACTTTTCTTTTCAGGCAAAGTGAGAGTCTGCTCTTAAACACTATGTTAACCCTGCCAGCCACATTTAACACGCCGTTTCACCTCCGGTGCGGTATCCCCTTCCACTGGAAGCCTCTGCCCAAGATATATAAAGTGGTCCACAATCTCCAAATCCCTTCCTAAAACTGAAGTTTTTCTGTACTCAGCGAATTTATTGAATATAACCTGATTTTTCAGGTTTATTTTTAAACCAAATTGATCGCCAAATGGATTGAGACATTTTTCTTCTGGTGCTATTGAAGCAACCATTTGAAGCTCATTGTTGGTGGTTTCTTCATATTGAACTGATATTTCCATCTCCTCCGGATCTTGTAACACAGCAAAGCTGTCTCGACAAAGCAATCTTAAAGTCGCTGCCCCTCTCCAGCAAATTCCCAGAATCTACTTTGCCTTTCTGTGACCTTTCCATTCTTTCGCGCTCTCTTCGACATTTAATCCTATCTTTTGCTCGTACCATTCGGTGGTAACATTTCCAACATTAAAATTGTTAAGAACAGTACAATTGCAAAATATTGTTTTATGGTTGATCATGATGTAATCAATTTCACTTGTGAGTCCAGATGGACTTTTCCACGTCCATTTTTTGCGAATATTTTTCTTATATAAGGAATTCATAATGTAAAGCTCTTGCCCTTCAGCAAAATCAACCAATCTGTCACCTCTATTATCCCGCTCACCAGTTCCATATGGGCCAGTTGCATTTTCACAAGTTCTTGTTGTTCCAATTCTTGCATTAAAATCCATCAAGATTTTGTACCTACATTTCTCCTTGTATAAAAGCTGGACCACATCATCATAAAATTCCTCATTTCATCATCCCTATGGCTTATATTTGTTATATAAGCTTGGACGATTTGAAACCTAAACTTTTTGTTCAGTTGAATGACGCATTGGGCTAGTCGGTCAGATATGCTTTCAAATTTTACTACACTGTCCTTCAGCTTTCGATTGATGAGGAATCCAATTCTCCCACATCATCCATTCTCCGTACCTCGGGTGTAGAGTACGTGCCCAGCTGGTTCCAGTTTAATTAGCTCTTCGCCCTTCCTTCGTGTTTCATAGAGCCCAATAATATCCCAATGTATGTTGTCAAATTCGATTAACAGTTCTTGGAATCGGACCTCCGTTTTTATAGTCTGTATATTAAGCGTAGCAATGTCAAAAATCCAACGGCAGCCTGATCTAACCCGATGATTCTTAGCACCCTCTGTCTTGGGACAGATCCTCCCGCTGCCGTAGGTAGTTCCGGGGAATGAGGGCGTAGTGTCATATTGAAATACCATGTTGAAGGTATGGAACGTAATCTGCCACGCTGGTCCAATGTGGTTTGGCAGATTTTGGATGATGTTAGTCTAAGGCCTCTGTCTTGACTCGTATGTATGTCGAACGTTTAAAATTTAAATTGTTGCCTGGTACATCATCTTCTCTTAATTCCATTTTAAAAATTTACTTTTAACATTAGTATAGAGAGCAGAATGAAAATGTTTGTACCACCTATCCGTGCTATATCTAGCGGTATTTTTTCATACTGTCCGAGAAAAACGCACGCACTCCCAACAATCGGTTTCGGCCGGCGGATTCGCGTCGCCGGCAGTTTTAAAGATGGCTAAGTACTGAAACTCTTTTACACCCTCAAGGTTATGGTTACCAGTGGTGATACTCTTTCCTGTTCACCATCTTGTCTTTCTATGCTCTCTTGAATCCTCGTAGGTTCTAAATGTCTTATTTGCCTGTCGTACTGACTTCGTAATTATATCTACATCGTTTGCGGAAGCTAAAATTTGAGTAGACGTGTTATATATAATGCATCTGTTATTCAGCTCGGCTATATAAGACAAGAGACACGCCAGCGGATCACCTTGCTTCACACCCATTTTTGTTTCAAACGAACCCGAGATTTCATTTTGTATCTTAATAGCACATTCTTATAAGCAGTATAACAATGGCAATCCAAAAACATATGGAATGGTTTGTTCACTCAAAATCGCTAAGTTTCTTTCACATGAACATTTATCAGATGTGAAAAAATTGGGAGATTTGGTTAAAAAAAGTCTCCGAATTATTTTATTTACCTAATAAATAGTATTTGCAATTTTAAAAATCGCTGCTCCAAATTACACTTCTCAGTAAAATAATTTGGATAATTTAATAAAAGTAATTCTTTAATATCATAGCCTCTATATCTTGTTATAACATTTAATATAATATATTATAAGAGTAATTGAAAACTTTTATCGGTAAAAAACAAAAAACGGTAAAGTATTTTCATATACATAAAGATGCAATTTGTCATGTGCAACTATTAAAAATAATAATAATGCTTTAATCGCTATTAATGTATATATTAAAGTTCACCTGGCAGATTAATAATATAATATATTTCCCATAAATTTTTAAAGATAATAACCCAACCTTATTATGACTAAGTAGTATGACTAAGTATTAAAACATTTCTTAAAAATATATGAGTATCAAAAAGACACTGAATATATTTTAAGAACACACATTTATGAATGACCCAAATTGTGTAAAGAAAGCAGAAAATGCGTTAAATATCAACACTGTGTTGAAAGGTCATCAATATAAAAGCAACAAGTCATAATGTCTTTTTGCGATATAACGAAAAACTACAATAAATATAAACTAAACTACAAATCAACTGAATTTTGTATGTACTGTATAATTTTCGGTAATATTAATTCATTAATATTATATAATATATTCATATAATACTAATTTACAAATAATTTATGACTCTGAGATTCCTCTAAAGTAACTATACTAATGCCAACAAAAATATGGTGCACATAGCAAAAAAGACCAAAATAGACTTAAGATAATATATAATCTATAATTATTACGGCGTGCAATGGTTACCATGATGCAAAAAGCATGAAAATGCCTAATGCCAGCGAAATGACCTGAAAATTTTGTTACCGAAATGACATAAAATAGGCAAAGAAAAACGAGATCAAACAACATATATTAGAGATAAGAGTGCAATCTGATAAGAGATGAAAAAAGAACGAAGGAAATATGGAAATAATATTTTGAGGAAATGCTAATGGAGATGTTGATGAGGAAAATGAAGAACGGGTAATATGCCAGAAAACGCTAATGCAAAAGAAATCTCTCAAATAGCAGAACCTACAACAGCGGAAACAGAAGAGATTATAAAGCGACTTAAAAATGATAACGAGTTCTGGAAGGAATGGAATAGCGGCAGAAAACATAAATTTGCAGGATATGAGCTAAAATAAAATCTGTTCGAACTGATCATTACAATATAGAGGGAAGAAAGAATGCCAGCAAGTGCTAAGGGAAGAAAGAGTGCCAACAATGCTACCGTTGTACCTATCCGAAAAAAACGGAAACCAAACAGATGTAATAACTATAGAGGGGTTTCTTTGTTGGATACTTGTTATAAAATAGTAGCGATATTAAACAAAAAGAGGTTAGAAGGAATAATTGATCCACAGATATATATATATATATATATATATATATATATATATATATATATATATATATATATATATATATATATATATATATATATATATATATAATGTAATGGTCGACCACCTCTAAATCGCTTTATAAAATAGATATTCACTGTATTCAGCAAATTTTTTGAACATAACCTGACTCTTTTTCAGGTTTATTTTCAAGCCAAATGTATGTGTTTTTGTAGTTCATCTGGATCTTGTGACAGGAGAATGATATCATCTGCAAATCTATGGTTACTTAAATATATACAATTTATTTTTATTCCATCCTGTTCTCAATTCAGATTACGGAATACCTCTTCAAGGCAGGCTGAGAAAAGAACAGGCGATATTGAGTCACCCTGCCGTAAAAGAAACCCGTCGGTTCAGCTAGTGCAAAAAACACTAAGAGAAAACAAGGGAATACACAAAGCAAAACACAAGCTGCGGAATAAAAGAACACAACTGTAAGCTTTAATGTGTGAGGATGGCACAGTGTGCAGGGAATGTACGGAAATGTTAGAGGTTATCCGAAGATTTTATTCGAAGTTATATGAAGATCAAAACGAGTCAAAGAGAGCAGTGCCCACGGAAGAGCAAATGCCAGATATCCTGTTGGTGACAAATACTATAAAAGCGATAAAGAATGGAAAAGCTCCAGGAAAGGATAGTGTAACAGTTGAGATGTTAAAAGCTGTTGTCGAACTTTACATAAAATACTGGCAAAATTGTAGTCAAAATGTCTCAAAGAACAAAAAATACCCAACCTATTTAAAAAATGCTGAAGTAATTCTTTTTCATAAAAAAGGAACTCATGAAGATTTAAAAAACTACCGCCCAGTAAGCCTCCTGTCAGTATTATACAAAGTTTTCACCAAGGTAATATCTAGAAGAATATTGAAAACACTGAATGACGCACAGCCAAGAAAACAAGCAGGATTCAGAAGTGAATTCAGTACAATGGATCATATCCAGGTTGTCCAACAGGCTATAGAAAGGCACAATGAATACACCATCCCACTATGCTTGGCTTTTATTGACTATGAAAAGGCATTTGATTCAATATCAAAGCAAGCCATAATGGATGCATTGCTTAACCAAGGGATAGACAGAGCGTATGTAAACCTACTGAGATTCATGTATGATCTTGAAGTTAAAATCAATATAGAACGGGGTGTACGGCAAGGTGACTCAATATATATATATATATATATATATATATATATATATATATATATATATATATATATATATATATATATATATATATACGCAATATTTTTTCAATGCTCTTGTTATTGTGACACTTCGTGTTACAATTATCCAATCATTTTTATAATTATCATCAACGTGTTCTCCTTTACCACGAAGTAACGGGTCTTTCAAATTAAAACGTTTTTTTAATTCTTGAATAAAACTTAAATGGGGTTGTGAATTTGGCTATGTCTAGTCTCATTTCAGAAATGTAATGAATGACATTTATAAAAATGGAGTCGTACACAATACAACAACGCGTTAGAATTTTTGAACTATTTTATGAAAATGAGTGTTAAGTGAAAAATGTTTGTTATTTGAAAAATTACGTGATATTTACGGTTTGCACAATCGTCTATCTGAAAGCTCTATCAATCGAAGAAAATATTGATTTGGTATATGAAAGTGTTGCTGTAGACCCAGAAATACTCATTAGTCGACGTTCACAACAATTTGGACCCAGTGAATCTACAACTTAGCGTATTTTAAGAAAATTATTAGCTCTGAAGACATATAAGGTTCAAATTACACAGGAACAAAAGCCGTTGGATCAATCAAAATGTCGAGCGTTTGTCAATTGGATCAAAAAACACACAGATGATTTTTCTCAAAAAAATCATCTTTTAAGATGAAGCACATTTTGAAATTGGTGGCTATGTTAATAAATAAAATTGCAACATTTGGGTGAGAAAAATTAACGATTGATTCATGAGAAACCTTTACATCCTAAATGAGTCACTGTTTGGTGTGCATTATAGTGAGGAGATGTAATTGGGCCGTATTTCTTATAGAATTGAGTCTGTGAAGCTATAACTGTAGATGGTGTTCGACATCGTAAGATGATAACTATATTTTTGGTGGGCTAAATTAAATAATATTGATCTGAAGGATATGTGGTTCCAACAGGATGGTGTTACACTTCCTGGGCTAACGAAACAATTAAATTATTCAGAGAAATATTTTCTTCGGGGCTATTTTCTTCGGGGTTACGTAAAAAGTCAAGTTTACAAGAACAATCTACAATCGGTTCCTGAACTAAAGGATTAAATTATTCGAGTATTGCTGAGATAGAATCATGGTTATGCCAAAATGTCATCCAAAATTTTAACAAAAGAGCAGACGTCTGTGGGCTGCAAGAGATGGTCATTTGTCAGATATTGTATTTCTTGTTTAAATGTCATGTCATTAAACACTATGCTTCAATTATCAATAAATAGTTTTTTGAAATGAACGAAAACAAATTCTGTGTTTGATTCCAGAATTAAAAAATTCGTTCAATTTGAAAGACCCTTTACTATAAGAAAATACTTAGATCATCCATTGCTTGTTTTGCCAATTCTCGCAGGTTAGTCAGTAACACTTTACATATAATTTAATTTCAGTCTTCAAGTCTCAGTTTTACTCAATTATCTCAGACAGCATTAGGATTTCACATAAAACATGTGGAGACTCGCTAGCATTTTGAATTTTACTGCATTTAATTTAAAAATTCCAGAATGTAACAAAAGTATTTGCAGTTTTGGCGTATTTACCTATTCATTGTTTAAAAATGCCTCGAAAATGCCGGTTAACGGTAGTACACCCCTGAAAGTTTCCTAGTGCTTGCTCTAGGATTTGAACCCACAGCTGCCCTTAAAAAGTCCGCATCGAGAGACCGTAGACGAACTGATCTTCCTCTGTTTTCAAGACTTCTCCGTCTTCTTCCGTCTCCCTCTCGGAACATTGTGAACCAGAATTGCGCGGTGCGGATTGATACAACTTTCGTCTCTATTTCACAAATCTCGCGAACGGCGTCAGTCGCTTTGAAGCTTTTTTAAAAATAATGTCTTATAATTGTCCTAATTTCGAGACTTTTTATACTGCCAACTGAATATTTCGCAATGGAATTACTTTAATACTGAAAAAGTCATTGGAGAAGAGATATTTGTTAATTATTTTAAATAGGATAACATTAGAAATAGAACTGCATAAAAATGTATTAATTGGTTTATTTGATAGTAAGATAATAATACAATATTATTATGTTCCTATTATCCAAAATTATTTCTATGTATTTTATATTAAAATGAAAAAAGTTACCTAAAACAAGTTAAACCTTGCTCTTTAACCTAGTCTGTAGTTGCGTTATATAATGCATTACTTCCTTCTTCCTCTCACGCTGTTTCTCCATTGGAGTTAATATTTCTGATAAGGCTATATTACACCTGATCAGTTTTTCATTGATTTCGAAAAATCTCAATGAATTCCTATCACCAGAAAATGAGTCGATGTCATTTTCTAACCGACGAGCTTCTTCTTCAATATCCGCAATAGTACGGAGGATTTCGATATGCGTTGGATCCAAACAATCTACGGAGTCAACACTCATGGTGAAACCGGTTGAAATTGATGCTAAGCTCTTTTTCCTCATACCTGCAAAAAATTAAATCATGTTTGAGTAATGTAATGATAATGATGGAATATAGATAATGCATTTCGTAGCAACTATTCTTGAATAAGTTTCGCGTGTATATAAGAACTTATTTAATTTTCTACCAATTTTCATTTTGATATAATCAGTTAATTCTTCCAAAATCAAAATTGAAACTGACAGTATCTAATCTAAGGTGGATATGTTATGACAAATACGTATGTAAGGAGGCGGTATTCATTAATAAAAGCCAGCATTACTGTTCGCAATTATGAGGGTAATGTCATCTATTATGAAATATTACCATCACATAGGATGGTTGGAACGTATACTACATACAATTTGAGAAAATAGGTACCCTCAAAATGTTTATAAATTGGAACCACTTTTAATGGCCTTACCGTAATAATGTCAGACCCAATACATCATTAACTCATTTGCAGGAAATGTTTACCTCACATTATATTTAAAGAAACTGATACCCTTTATTCTTATTGCAGAATTCTTTGAATAGAAAAACATTTACTGATAAAGAGGTTGTTATAAAATAGCTTTTCCGGCTTTTCATCAACGAGCCTCAATGTATATTGAAGAACAGAAAAGTTGCAACACTCAGTATACAAGGACGAGCTATTCGTATGACAGAAATAGGTTAAAGTTTTAATAAAATAGTGAGACGATTGAACATTGCTGCTTTTACTGTTATGAGAGCATGGATAAGATTATTTATTTATAAGAGTTATGAACAAATATGTGATACTGATCGTCACTGAAGTGTCCAACGACTTGATAAACTTACAGTTGCACCATAAAATGCATTGTTTATAATGATGCCAAACTAGAATTGAATGGAACTACAATGGAACTCTATTTTTGAACTTTTTTGGGGACCTTTTTGAACTCTCTGAACATTTTCGGGATGAAAGATGAAATTTAACTTGCGCATTAGAACATCCAACAACTATCTGTCAATGAATTTCGATTAGAGGAAGGCTTGGGAAGCAAGTCACCCGTTGTAACCATCAGAGAAAGTTTAAATGTAACCCATTATACAGGGAAAGTGATATCACTTTCGTAAATTTAATCAACAATTCTTTACATTATTTTATACGAAAAGTCTCCTTAAAATATGTATCGAAAGTGCAACCATTTCACCGGAAACATTATTTTATGTCAATTATTAGGAAAATCCAGTTTTTTGTTATGTTGCCCTCTTATCGCATTTGAAAATAAAATTTAATATTTTTATACCATCGCTATTTATTCTATATGTTTCAGCATAGATTTGGTTAATTTTTTATAAAGAATAAGGAAATTTTACATAATAATGTCAACGTTGAAATTACTAGCATTAATTTTAAACACCATAACACCACAATATATTTTCAACGATTGACGTCGCATTAAGAAACACATGATTAATTGTTTTATTAAATTAAACCTTCAAAATGTCCACCATTTGAATCTATACAAACATGGCACTGTTCTAACCTATTTTCCCGAACACGTTGAAAAAGTTCTGGTATCTAATCTGGTTGGCAACATATTGTCAGTAAATAAAAAACATATCGTGACATTCGCGTATAGAATACAATGTTGGTTCATCATCATTCATCGTTTATTTCAATTAGTCAATACGAAGTTGCCACTTTTATTTTTTGGCTGATGTATGGCTGATTCTTAATTTTAAAAAAGTCGTTTTAACAATGTTCATTAGTGTAGTTGTAGTTTATTCTTGAAATAATAATGTTTTAAAAAATAATGTTTTCCAAATATGCTTTTACATATATTTGTGTAAAATGATAATTCTTATCATAGCTTTTCGATTGCCGAACTGTAATTTGTTTTCATAGAAACCCTTAGGTTTTTGAACCTTATTAGGAAGGATCTTTTGTCTTTCGAATAATTTGAAGAATCGTTGGTTAAATTGACGAAAGTTATTTCCCTTACACCCTGTATAACCGAAATATTGCAGCTCATAGATAGAGTGAATGTTCAATTCTCATCCTTCAACTAGATAACTCCAGATCGCATACAGCTGGTACAAAAAGCTCCTCAAATATTTCATTTCAATAGCTTGCAGCCGTTTCTGTCGTTTTGTTTTGTCTATCGTTCAATATTCAGTTTTCTGAACTAGTACCGGCATGTAAAGGGCTTTATTTGCTGTTATTTTTGTTTCGTAATTTCATTTCTGTTTAAAAAATTACTGATGATTGCACCATACAAACGTTTTGCACTTATTATTCTATTTTCTGTTCATCAGTGTAACTTTAAGAAAAGTATGCGATAGGAATACGCGGTTAGATCTTCAAATTTAGAATATGACTGACCGATAGAACATGACTAACATAGCATTGGTCCAACTATTGAGTTGTTCTTTCAACCGCTAGAAACTTTAAATAAACTTGATGTGTATGTATAACAACCCTGAGATACCTAGCAACAAGAATACATATATCATCTAAATGCCTCTCAAAGTTACAGAGGTTAAAATAACCATAAGACCAATATGGGTGGCCTTCGGAAAGTCTCGAAACATTTTTAGATCGACTCATTCCATCTATTTGGATAAGAACGTGTTCGATCAGTGTGTCTTGCCAGTTCTGACGTACGGATCGGACAGCTTGACATTGAGCAAACTTTGAGAAATTAGAATCACTGCTCATCAGTATGCCATGGAGCAATCTAGGCTTTCAGAGATTGCAAACGTTGAAATCCGCTAGACAACGAGACTTAAAGATGCTAGACAAACAATAGCTACTATGAAGTGAAACAGGACGGGGCACTTTGCTATAATGATCGATGATAGATAGACAAGGCACATAATACCAAGACAAGATGCCATGAGCGTCTTAGGAAAGGATTTGTCAAGAAACTTACGGAAAACTTACCAAAATTATCTGATGAAGCAGAAATATAATAACCGTGATGGATTTACTCATCATTATTTTGTTTGTATCAAATGGAAGTCGAATTCATTGTCGAATTTTGACAAGTTTTTCAGAAAGAAGGCTAAATATTCTGATGTATTTCAGTTGGCAATGCAAGGAACATAATGTTTTCGTATAAAAAATCATTTGATTTATATACATAGGTTATAAAGGGTTATCAAATAAGAGCTATAATTTTTTAATTTGAAATAAAAAGAAAATGGTATAAAATATCATCATGATTTTATTTTTGTTTTAAATATCAATTCATACCATTTGTATTTAAAAATAATTTCATGTAAATGACCGCCTCTGCATTATTTTTTAATTCTATTCTGCTATATTTTTTTTATTACTTTGCCACATAAATCGGCATTTATTTCACCAATGATAAGAATAATGTTGATTTTAAGGTCATTGAGTATTTATGGTATATTGATGTAAACCAATGATTTTATATAATCCCAAAGAAAAAAGTCCAATGGAGTTATATCACTTGATTTGTCATTGAACATTTCTGTTAATAAATTGATTGTGTCGCGAAATGTATGACATGTTATACCATCTTGTTGGAACCACATATCGTTCTGATCAATATCATCCAATTCATTCCAAACAAAATAGTAGTCATGTTTATGTAACGTTTTCCATTGACAGTAACTGCATTTCAATTTTGGTTTTTAAATACCAATTACATACCCAGACCATAAACCACACCATATTGTTAATTTTTGTGGATATAAAGCTTCAAGAACAGCATGTGGGGTTTTTTCGCTCATAAGAATAATTTACGAACCCATTTAACTAAAAATGAGCTTTATTGCTAAAGATGATTTTTTTTCATAATATATTGGACGTCTTGAAATGCAAATCTTTATGAAGAATATTGTATGTAGTGCCATAAAAAACCCAATTTCTTGAGAACGGCCTATAATTGATTGCTTTGGATTTTCATTCACACTTTGGTTTACGGCATCGATGTTTTCAGCGATAAATTTTTGACGGGTTGGATACTTGCATCTAGCTCTATCATCGACATTTTTATTATATTTCTATTAATTGCCGAATTATTTTTAAAAAGCGTTCAAAGTTGTACACCATTACCAAATTTTACTTTATACTTCAAAACTTTGTCATGATATGTGAAATGAAAAATTGCTAAAAATACAAATATTCATAATCTGTAGTCTCTCCCTTTACCTTAGGTGCCGAGGTAAGACATATTAATTTTTATTGTCTTCAACTTTAGGCCACTTTTCTGTTTTTGGCTCTTACTTCTTGTCAGGATTTTTCTCCAACCTCAGGCAATCAAGATCTCAGGCACGGTTCTGTACCATGTTTTTCTAGGTCATTATTTTCAATTCCTCCCAATTTTTATTGCTTCTCACATCATTTTCACTTCTCTCGTTTCATTCGTTCTCATTAAATGACAAGCCCATTCCAGTTTCTTTTTGTCTATTTTTAATAATTTCATTTTAAGTTCTCTTGTAATGTCTTTATTTCTTTTTCAACTCTCCTTTGTCTCAGACCAAGTTGTTCCGGTCTTTCTACGTTTTTCTCTCTGGCCAACCTGCCAAACGTTAACCTTGTGTCTGAAACAGTGTCCATCCATAATTTCACTTAGTGTAATATTTGCTGATCTTAGGTCATCTTTAATTTCAGCAATCCATTTAATTATTTCTACCTTAGCTCTACTCCTATTTTCATAAAATGCAACTATTTGTCTAGTTAGCCTACCCGGATTTATCCGTTTTATGTGTCCGTAAAACTTAAGTCTTCTTTTTCTCGAAGTCGGTATGTTGTGCTATTTATTTATTTGGAGCCTAAGATTCTTCTTACGATTTTTCTTTCTTTCTTTTCAATCTCCTCGATGTCTTTCTTTTTATTCAAAATGAGCGTTTCGGCGCCATATAGACATTCTAGCTTAATAACTCTGTCGTAATGTCTCAGTTTTGTGTTTTTAGATAAGCATTTTTTGTTATAAATATTTTGTTGTAAGTCTCAATACAGTTTCCATTTTTTGACACCTACCCTTATTGGCCGCTTTTTCCAACCCATTTTCCATGATTATTTCACCCAAATATTTGAATTGAGAGACTAGTCTGATGTTACCATATTTTGTTTTTAGAAATGGTGTTCTTAGTCTGTTGCAGGTAATATATTGTGTCTTTTCAAAGGAAATTTGGAGTCCTACCTTTTCTGCTGTTTCTTTTAGGATTTCAATCTGTTTTGGTGACGTTGATATATCTTGAGCTAAAATTGCTAGATTATCAGCAAACGCCAGACAATTTTGATGGGGGTTCTCCCCAGTTTAATGCGTGGTCAATATTCAGAGCTGATTTTTTACACGCCACTCCTGTATTACTTTTTCTAGAACACATTTAAATAAGAGTGGCGAGATTCCATCCACTTGTCTCACTCCAGTTTTAATTTCGAAGGGCTCTGAGATGTCACCCATAAATTTCATTCCATAAATTTCAAATTCCATTTTGAGATGTCACCCAACTTTTGACCTTGTGTTAGTTAATGTTGCTTTAATAATTGCCAGCGTTTTCAGATCTAGTCCTTGTTCTTTCAAGATTTGAAATAAAGATTCACGGTCAATAGAATCATATGTTTTTTTTAAATCCACAAATGTACAGACGAGATTTTTATTGTATAGTTTCATGATCCACTTTAGATTTAGGGTCTGTTCCGGGCAGGATCTGCCCGGTCGAAAACCTGCTTGATATTCACCAATGTTAGGTTTTAACTGTCCCTGTGCTCTGTCTAGTAGACATTGAAATAGAATTTTGTAACAAACTGGGAGAAGAGATATCCCTCTGTAGTTGTTTACATCCATTCTATCTTCTTTCTTATATAGTGGATGGATTAGAGCATCTTTACATTCTTCCGGAATCTGTTCGGTTCGCCAAACTTCTTATAGAATTTTGGTTATTTCCTTGATTTTACCTGGACCAGCGGATTTTAAAAGTTCAGCAGTGATTCCATCTTCACCAGAAGTTTCCATCTTCACCAGCAAGCTTTCATTTTGCCTAATTATTTCATCTTCATTCGGTGGCAATGCATCTGGGTTTGTTTGTTTAGGGTTTAGTGTTGGTAATCTGTTTAAGGGCTCAGGACAGTATAATAGTTGTTCAAAATATTTGGCAGGCTTTTTGCATTTGTTTTGGTTATTTAGAGCTAATTGTCCATTTTCCTTTCGGAAGCAAGATTGTGGGGTTGATAGCCTGTTAATTTGATTTTAAATGTTTTGAAAAAAATTTCGGGTGTTATTTTTTTGGAAATCTTTTTCTATTTCATTAAGTTGATTGTTTTCATATTTTCTTTTAGTTTGTCTAATTAGCTTTGATGTTTCTTTTCATACTTCTAAAATGATGTTATAGTTTATTTCTCTTTTTTGACTGTTGCACTATTTGAATGCTTTATTTCGGGTTAATACTGCTTGCTCGCAAACTTAATCTCACCACGGATGTTTTTTACGTTTTTGTAAAGTGACCAATTTTAGGGCAGTTTTAATAATTTTTTGTTTCAGTTCTTGCTAGTTCTGTACTGGTTAATTATCAAGCTCTTCTGTTAAGGTTGGTGTTATTTTCATAGGGTCCAACTTTGGGATTAGTAGTCTCTTTTGAATAAGATTTTGAGGTTTTAAGCTAAGTTTGATTCTAGTCAAGTAGTGATCCGTCAGTGTTAGCTCCTTTCCTGACTTGAACATTCAAAATCTCTTTATAATTGGGGTATGAAATGGCAACATGGTCAATTTGAAATTCACACATGTACGTGTTTGGGCATCTCCAGGTCTTTTGTTTTGCTATTTTCTTCTTAAAATGGGTTGACATTATTTTTAGATTGAACTGCGAAAATAGTTCAACCAATCTTCTGCCATTATGGTTAGTCCATTTATGAGCGGGAAAATTGCCGACTGTTTTTCTGTATTTTCTTTCTTTCCCTAGTTGGGCGTTGAAATCATCCAACAGGATTTTTATATGGTTAGAGGGAATTTTAGAAATAGTCTTTTCCAAAATTTCACAGGACTTATTTACTTTTTCAAGATTAGATTTATTTTCTTCGTAAACTGGGAGGTGTGCGTTGATTAATGTATAGTTTTTGTTAGCACATTTGAGGGATAATGTCATAAATATATATATATATATATATATATATATATATATATATATATATATATATATATATATATATATATTTATATTTATATTCAACATTCTTTGATTATTTTATTTATACGATATACATATGAACAGAAGTAGACTCAATTATCAAGTATCAAGAATCAGTAGTATCAAATTTTTTAGAGGTTCAGTTCTTACTTGAATTATGTAAAGTATAAATTTGTACCCTACGCGAGGGCCTAAAACCTGTCTGTATATGTGCCAGTTTTGGTTCTACTACAATCTTGAATTTATTTTTTATTATGATTTTATATAACTTCAAAGTCCAACATTGAAGAGATGGTTGTTACAAACTTTTATTTCCCGTTTGTGTAATGAGAGTATTATGGCAGGAATTCTACTCGGAGAGATAATTCGGCTTTATTCAAGTTCGAAAGACAAATATATAGAATATTCCTTTGTTGTTAAAGAATATTGAAAATATTGTCCAATTACTAGCAAGCAGTACCCTAAATTCTATTTAACTGACACTTCTTTTTAGATACATTTTATATTTGCGATACATTGAGGATGCGTCCAAATAAAAATTAATAATAAACTTACACACCTGTTTTCCCTTTCTTAATTTATGTATTTATAAACCAAATAATATTAGTATAGGCTATATTATCATAGAAAAAAATCATAGACGAAATATAATAATCATAAACGGTGTCCACTTACCTTCTGTAACCACACTACGAACACTAGCTCTCCTTTCACTATTTCGTCGGATGTTTCTTTCCTCTTTAACATCACCCATGATATCTTGTATACTGTAGCAGCTACCAGTTAAAGGAATGCTCTCATGTATATCTGGCAGTAATGAGTACTTTCTACTTGGAGTTGCAATGTGTTTAACAGCTGGACTATCCACTTCATTGACGAAATGAAGTTTAGGAATGATCGTTTGAAAGTGACCTTGGATATTGGTTAGGTCCTCAACGTCCGATTTGTCGAACTGGTAACGATTCAATGTAGTTTGTGGCGGTGATACATGCTGGTCGAGTAATCGCTGGAAAAATTCTCCAAACAGGTCGTAGAGAAAATACAGCGTCAGCGCACTGATTAGAAGAATTAGGAGCAGCAATAACACCCACCAAAAAAACGCATTCATTTTCTAGAAATGATTAAACAAATATTCTAGGAGTGGCACTCACACGACGTACTGTTATCTGATGAAGCTTCTGGAGTGATACTACATAATTGTTTGCGATTTCTTACATGTTCAATTTAAAATTCAGTCTTTGTAGAAGCCAAAAACGCACAGCATTCCATTTCGATTTTATTCAGTAACTATCAGAAAACAGAAAAAATGAAGTGGAATATCGCAAGATCTTGGTTGTAAACGTATGTGACAAAAATTCAATTGTCATCGAATTATTGGAAGCATTCCTTCGTTTAATTGACAGAAAGCCACTTGCGATTTTCTGCTCTAGAGGAATTATTTAGACTAAACATTTTCGAACTACACATGGATCTCAAAATAAATTTCACTCAACGCGTAATCTTTATCTCGGGATACGCTTCTCTAGAGATCTTGGTCACTTCCCCGGGACTTAACCATTGGTTTTGCATATCGATATTATTCCAGTCTTATCTCTGATAATTTTTAATTCATATATATTAGAATGTATTAACATATATTATAATGTATAAATGAATATAATTATATATTTTAATACATAAAAATAAATTTCAAAATGTTCTGATTTATACAAAATTTTATATGCTATTTTTCTGCTCGCCCTTCTTAATTTACTGCCGAACTGAATTCAAATCGTAACTGGAAATCACGAAGAGTAAGCTTTTGCATTAGCTGTATTTTGTATGAATGCATATGGAGATCTTAATATAAAATACCCTGTAGGAACCGTCGTTTTATTTCCAGTTGGGAAGAACCTCGCGGGGTTGATGTTCCTGAAACTTCCCGAACACTTTCCATTACACGCTGGATAGTTTCAACTAATCTTGATCGTGGTCTACCTTGTTTTCTTGTCAGTCAGTCAGTCTCCAAAAAATTGTCTACTATTTTGTGCAGTGTGCACTTGGAAGTAGCATCCCTAAAGTTAAATTTTTCTAAAAATTGAAATAATCCTTCCTCCATTATCAAAGTAAATGGTACCAATTTGTATTCATTCTGCAAGTCAACACCTTCCTCCATTTTAAAAACTCCTGAGTTTTTAGCTTATTCTAAAACAAGAAACGTAAAAAAGTGATAAATTGAAAATAAGGTATTTTAATTTAAAACGGGGATCTAGTCCTCTGCATTAAAAGAGTGCGATGTGAACTTGCAAATCTCACATTAGTCAAGAAAATTACCATATTTTTTCTTTACTTTTAATGAACATTTAATTACATACATCCAGTGGAGTTTTAGATAAATCAAATTTTTAAAAAATAATTTATTTTACTAGAATAATTAATTACTAAAAAAAATATTTTAATTCAGTAAAGTATAATATTTTGTATTGTATCACTCCCAAGCCAAAATAAAATTATTTATTATCTTTCTAATCTCAATTAATCTTGCACTTTAAGATACCTGTGTATCAATATATCCACAAATACTATATCATTGTTCATTACAACGATAAGATGTTTCATAATAATCTTCTGTTATTTTAAATAAAACTGAAGCAAATAAAATTTTATGATTAATATTGAATTTAGAAGTATATCTTATTAACGATAATTCGTATTAAGAAAGGAAAATCTTTTTAATCGTGTATATTAGTTTAATCAATATTATTCAATATAAATTATATTAACAAAATAATTACAACATGGCCGTAGCCAGGATTTAGTTTTGGGTGGGGTTTAGTTTGAAGCAAATAAAACAACAAAAATATACTTACATGAAATGAAATGAAAAGAGATGGCGTTACTGTGCGCAACGTCCACTAGTTCGGATATATATTCAATTCAAATGTAATAATTTAACTTTGTTTTATCAATTCTTCTATTGGAACCTTCAATATGAAATACTAAACTCGAAGACATTTTCCACTAAACACCAAATGACTTTATTTAACTTCTCGACGCGACTTTCGCTAACTTTGTTAGCATCATCAGGGGATGTTTAAATCAAGATTTTTGTTTAAGTCTAAATTACATTTCTATTACGTTAAAGACAATACACCACATAACTTTATTCCGAACAATATTTGCTTGCAAAGATTTTAATATTGTTCCATCTGGTTTCAAGTAATTCCTTCAAATTCACATTTTTTTTAACATTTCAAGTTATGCCAGGTACTGTAGCATATATATCACGGGCGTAGCCAAGGAGGGGGTTTTGGGGGTTCAAACCCCCCCGAAATAAGCCAAATATTACCTAATATTGTACCGAAAAAATACGAGGAGTGAAGAGAGTTAAATTATTACATTTGAATTGAATATATATCCGAACTAGTCGAAAAAGCCGAAGATTTCTTCTTTAATGGTTTTAGATTTAGCGCAGAGGAACGAAATTAATTTAACCATTTCATTTAAAGTTAAGAACTTTATAAATATGTCGTAATTTTTCCGATGAATATATAAATATTAAATTTCATGTAAGTATATTTTTGTTGTTTTATTTACTTCAAACTAACCCCCCAACCCCCACCCCCCCAAACTAAATCCTGGCTTCGCCCGTGAAACTATAATTCTATTAACAATATTTTCAAAAAAAAATCCGCCCATACTACATTATTGTTTTAAGATTTTCAGTATTTTGAAAACAATAGCGATTTTTCGGCTTACATGTTTTACAAACCATCACATTAGACTCTTATTCTAATAATATTTGCAAATATAAATAAATCCAACTGCTAACTAAGTATTATGCATGACCAGCCAGATATTTCCCAAATAAGAGAAGGCACCTAAACCATTTTTTTTGAGTGGAAAGCTTTTATAGTTACACAAATTTCCGTACCATTCGGCCATCTACAAATTAGATTATCCTGTAAAACTTTCATAAGTATATAGTATAGTATATAAGTATAAGACTTTTCATATACGATTACCTTCTCTTCGCGCTTTCTTGTATATGATTATTCATATCCAACAAAATAGACGATCCTATAGGACTTTCACCTGTAGATTATTTGCGGGCACGCAGGAATATTCCTTCCTACAAATTTGGTACGTAAATTTGTTTTCTCTACATGAATTAAATAATATTAATAAAAATTATAAAAACGACTGCAAAAAAACAAAAAATATCTTAATCTAATTTTAATCTGTCATTCTGAACTTACCTTTGAGCCTTCCTCCATATCCTTATTTTAAAGGTATATGAGTATGACGTCGAAAACAGCACCGAAAGCCTAAATATCAATCAAAGGCTAGTATATTTTCAAATCGCTACCAAACCAACAAATGGAGTCAAAGATATATAGTATGTTAAACCTATAGAACATCGACTAAGATAGATAAATTGTTTTATTTGGACTCCGATTCTTTCTGAACGTCTTTTCAGAAAGGGCGCGAAAGTAAATTCCCAAAACTTCCGAATTGTTACGAGCCGACCCGATATTGCGTTCCGACTCATTCATTATGACCGCTTTGGAAAAAAGTCGAGCAAACTTTTTCAAAGACTAGAAAAAACATTGTAATGACTGTATTGTAGTGAGAGGGGAGTACTTGAACGGAGATAAAAAGAATGGATGAATAAATAAATACTTTGCGTTTTATTTTGAAATATACATACATTGTGTTTTATATAAAAAAAAATTAAATGCAAGTGATTTTATATGAACCACCAAATTACCTATGTATCCTCATAACGTGAATTTGACACGTGACACGTAACGTGAATGAAACATTAAAATCTTTATAAGGTTTCCATGCTAAATCTACAACAATATTTTTTTTCCAATAATACGACCATTTAGATTTAGGAGGTTTTCTTAGATATATATATATATATATATATATATATATATATATATATATATATATATATATATATATATATATATATATTGATTTGATTTTTAATTTGATCTTTCTAAAATTCATTTGATCTGTTAATATGTGATTAGTAAGGCATATCGTGATATTATATAGTGATATCACGATATGCCTTACTAATTCAATTTTAATGATCGTTCCCTTTATACCACGTTCCATTCCAATTTCTCTCTAGATTTGAACTTTGAACAGTTATAACAAAATATAACTCTATAATTACGCCTATGTATTTCGAATATTCCACGATTGGTTTTTAAACGTTGGATATATTTCTCTATCTCCTCATTGCATTCATCATTGATTATAATTAATAAAATTTATAGTGTGCAGTTTACTAGACTTGTAATCCCCAAAATGTTTAAATTTTAAATTTACGATACAAAAATTATCCTTTTATCAAAATGTTATAATATACTAACATTAAAAAAAAGCAGATTAGATAATATTTCATTTTATGATCATTATATAATCATTAATATTTAAATAAATTAAAATAATAATTAATAATTAAATTAATAATTATTTTTTAAAAATAATGTCATAATTATTAATAATTTAACTTTATTAATAATTAAATATATCAAATTATTATTTTTTTAATTTTAGATATGTCTCTCTGTTTTCCCATAGCATTCATCATTCATCTAAAAATTTCTGAGATGCTTAAATCATGGATCTATAACTCAAAAATAGTATACCTGAATCAATAATTCTTCTTCTACTTGATTACCTGCTATTTTTTTATAATTTATCCTTCGTTATATAATACATTTGGCTTATTAATTATTTTGCAATATCACAATTTACTTTATTTTCATTAATTCAATACGAATGTTAATTGTGCTTATCCAGCGTTTTGCAAGTATTGCTACAATTTGGGAAAAGAGACACTCTTTATAAATGTGTTCTCTAGAAAGTTTGTTGGGATATTTTTAAAGGAAAGAGAAACGCAAATAGTTTATGTAAATATTTATTTAGTCTATTATATAATTACCATTATTATTTTCAACTTTACCAACGTAGTTGTAAGTCCATAATTATTTTTTGCCAAAAATTAGTGTCTATATTGTCAAAAATGTTAGGCTGTTGTTCACGGCTGTTGTTTCAAACAATTTTAGAAGGAGCGAAACAGATGGTAGTTTGAGGGTGCGATGTTCGGTGAGTACGGTAGATGGAGCACAACATCCCAATTAAAGCGCAGCAATTTTTGCTGGGTTTTGATTAAAACGTGTGATCTTCCATTGACAAGATGAAACACGACGTTTTTCCAGTTTGCTAATTTTGGCTGGTTTTCTTCAATTACATTCAGCCGATCTCACTGTGATTGTAATGGTTGCTTGGAAGAACCTCAAAGTGTATGAGTTTCTTCCAATCCCACCAAATGCAAAACATAATTTTCTTATGATGAACGTCGTCTTTCGCTGTACTTAAAACCACTGCACGTACACAGTCCACTTTTCATCACCAGTAATCATCCGCTTCAGAAATGTAGCTTCAGATTTTTTTTTTAAATAATCGCACGAAGGAATTCGGTCCAGCAGTTTTCGTTCACTATATTCTTGACATAGTGATGGCACCTACACATCGTATCGGCGGACGTACCATTTTTTTTCCCGTTAGTCAAAAACGGTCCATTTGTCAACATTTAGATTATCTGCTATCTCACGGGCCGTGATACCTAGATCTTCGGGTATTATGGCCTTTATTTTTTCGATATCAGTGCATGAAGAACAACCAGAGCGATGCCGTGCTTCCAGGTCAAAATTTCCGCTCCTGAATCGACCAAATCACTTTTGCACCATGGTCTCCCCAGCAGAGACTTCGCCGTAAACGGCGCAAATCTTGGTTTTTGATTGGACAGCCTTTTTCCAAATAAAAAAACATAATGTGGGGTAAATGTAAGTTATTGACCGACATTTTCAATTTTAACCAATTTGACTAACCGTAGACAAATCAAAGCGAATCTGAACGTATACATTGTAAATACCACCGGAATTAATATGTAAATAAAGATTGTTAGTCCAATGTCTAGTCTTCACCGACAATGTAACAATTGCAACACGAGAATTGGGAGAAATGAGAAATGTAACCCAAAGATTAATAAGAGAAGCAAGAAGATTTGGGCTTCAAGTAAATAAAAACAAAACAAAATACATGAAAATGAGAATGAAAAAAGACGAAACAGACAAGAAAGAACTGAAAATTACAGTAGTAAAGTAGTAGAAGAAACACTATATATATATATATATATATATATATATATATATATATATATATATATATATATATATATATATATATATATATATATATATATATATATATAGTGTTTCTTCTACTACTTTTTCACGGATGGTAGATAATGTCTCTAAATAATTCCGGGTGTCTAACCTTTGATTCTGTGAAGCGTCACGACGTTTCGCCAAAATTTCATTTGGCATTTTCAAGTGTTGTCCGCTTCGTAACTCAACCAAACAAAAGCTAACCTAACCCTATTATTATATCTTTTTCACAACATTCTCACTTCCTAGTTCCTGTAGTATTTGCTTCTTACTCCAGTTTCATTTTCTGTTATATTTTTTGAACTCAGTATCATTCTTATCATTTTCCTTTTGAATAATCTCAAACTCGCTTTCTCTTTTTTTGTCTTTATTATATCATGTTTCCACCTTTGGTGTCGTTGGCGATGTTTTCAATTATTTTCTAGATTAGCTGTAAAAAAAATTCTTACTGAAAGACCCTATATATAGGGACCATATATATAGAGCAAGAATCAAGAAACATATAGTGTTCAAGATTTCTTTAATTAAAATTAAAAAACGAACAAAACCCAAACGAAAAGCCTTTGGCAACAAAAAACAAAATTAACTTCCCGACCAGTAATGAGTCACATACGGGCATTAGCCATAGCGAAAACTTGTGCGAATTTCCCTCGAGGTGGGCGGTGAACTTTCCCTATCGGTTCAAGTTAAATTGAAGCGAAAACGCGTGTTCCGTCTGGAACAAACCAGGCCAAGAACGTTCCAGTTAGTCCCGTTTTCCTTTTTCCTTTTGTAAATCTACTTAGAGACGGTTTTGGAGAGTTTTTTCTAGTTTCTGTGAAGGATTTGGTAATTGGATTGAAAGAAACTTCATGTGTTGCTGCGGATAGATAAAAATCAATTTTGAACAAAGGTAACATACAACGGTAGCCTGAAAAGTTACAGACACGTGCGTTTAGTTACTTGTTTATAAGGAGTAAAACAAACAAATTTAAACATTTTGTGAAAAATTAATAAAATTCAAGTTCGAGCTTTTGCACAGTACTTTGTTTTGAGTGACTTAACCCCAATAGACATAGAAAAAGAGTTGGTTTTCACTATAAAGAATTAAAAATGGGCTGAACTTAATTGCGGTCGTACATCCATTGAAGATTGTCAATGTTTGGGAAGAAAAGCTTGATAAAAAATCTACAATTACGTATTAAATGATCGCCAACGGAGGTTACACAAGTTTGCTGATATGGTAAACATTTCGGTAGACTGTGTCCACCACATTTTAAACGATTTTATGAGAATAATATAGATTTTCGTTTGATGGGCGCCAACTTATTTAAACGCGATACTGCTGAGTTTTTTTTTTCTACGTTTTGTAACAGTAGCTGAAACAGAATTTACGATTACCCATTAAAGACGGGTAGCATTGCAAACAATTGGCGAAAGAAGGTTAAAGTATCAAAGAAAGCGAAAATGGTCCAATCTATAAGAAAAGTCATAGCTACGGTTTTCTGAGATGTTACGCCGTATTCATCGGATTTGGCTCAAGGGATTTTTTATTCCTCCCAAAGTTGAATAAGTAGCTCTGTAGACGAAGATTCACTTGAAATGAAAAATTTCAAAATATCAAATATCAAATATATATATATCAAATATATATATATATATTAAAAATCAGAGGAAATTCACCAGTGCTCCACGTCGGTGCTTTGCCATTCCCTCATCCGGCATCCAAAGCGCTAGCGAGCGTCCCCAAGACCGGGTTCTGGCCTTAAGCCGTCATCAGTTTGGCTCAAGCTGAACGCCTGAAGAGCGGATGAAGGAACGATTAAAGCCATGACCATATAAATTGGCCATGTAGAATGGAGGCTACCATTCATGCAGCCACGCCATCCTGCGGCAAACGGTCGCAGCAGTCAGATTGTGCGAAACCGTTCGTGACTCGTCTAACCTCAGGTAAGTACCAGGTATGATCGGAAAAAAAATTTAAAAAAAAAAAAAAATATATATATATATATATATATATATATATATATATATATATATATATATATATATAGGATATATATATATATATATATATATATATATATATATATATATATATATATATATATATATATATATATATATATATATATATATATAGGATATATATATCCGGGTTGTGCAAAGATTAGGAGACCCCGGTAATTTGAGAGCTCATATATATATATATATATATATATATATATATATATATATATATATATATATATATATATATATATATATATATATATATATATATATATATATATATATATATATGCAGCTCTTTGCAGCTCTTGTACGTGTCCTTGCAACTCTTAACGGTATCACCTTGAACGGTATCAACTTGAACGGTATCACCTTGAACGGTATCAACTTGAACGGTATCACCTGCGAATCTAAGATGATTTAAGTATGCACCATTAATCTTTATTCCATCCTGTTCCCAATCCATATTACGGAACACTTCTTTCAGACAGGCTGAGAAAAGAAGAGGCGATATTGCGTCACCCTGCCGTATACTCCACTCTACATTTATTCCAACCTCAAGATCGTCAAGGTGGACTGTCGCTGTAGCTTCATCATATATCGATTGTAGTAGATTAAATAGGCTTTCTCTACACCTTGATTAAGCAATGCATCTATTATGGCCCGCTTTGAGATTGAATCAAATGAATCATAATCGATAAAAGCTAAGCCCAGTGGCATAGAGTATTTGTTGTGTCTTTTTATGACCTACTGTAGAACCTGGATGTGATCCATTGTACTGAATCTACTTCTGAATCCTGCTTGTTCTCTTGGTTGTGCGTCATTAAGTTTTCTTAGTATTCTTTTGGATATTATCTTGGTGAAAACTTTGTACACCACTGATAGGAGGCTTATTGGATAGTAGTTCTTTAAATATTTCCGTGCTCCTTTCTTATGTAAAAGGATCACTTCTGCATTTTTCCATAAGCTGGGTACTTCTTGTTGTTTGAGACATTTTGAGTATAATTTTGCTAGTGTTTTATGTAAAGTCCGACCACCAGCTTGTAACTTCTTCACAGTTATACTATCCTTTCCTGGAGTCTTGCCATTTTTCATCGAGTCTATGCTTTTGTCACTTCCTCCACAAGGATATCCAGCACTTGTTCTTCAGTGGGCATTGCTGTTTTTGCTTCATTCTGGTCCTCATATAACTTTGAATTAAATCTTCAGACAACTTATAACATTTCCGTCCGTTCCCTGCATATTGTACCATCCTCATGCATTAAGGAAAACATTTGTGACCTTTTCTTTCTTAGCTTCCGCTTAGCTTAATTTTATTCCCCTGTTTTCTTCCAGAATTTTTTGCACAAGCTCTATATTAAATCGGCGCGTTTCCTCTCGAATACGTTTTCTTATAGTTTTGCAAAGCTCAACGTACTCGACCCTGCCAAAAGGACTGTCTGCATTCTTCATTGTCCGGCGTTTTTTCATTAAATTAATGGTCTCATTGGAAATTTTTGACTCTTTGAAACATTTATCTTCTGGTGCTATTGAAGCCGTCGTTTTAAGCACATTGTTGGCGATTTCTTCATATTGGTTTGTAATTTCCATCTCCTCGGGGTCTGGTAACACAGCAAAGCGATTCAGCAAACCAATTTCAAAATCTCTGCCCCTCTCCAGCGGCTTCCCAGAATCCACTTTGCCCCCTTTTTGATTTTAACATTCTTTCGCGGTCTTTTCGGTCGTTTATCCTAATCTTTGCTCGTACAATTCGGTGGTCACTTCCCATATTAAAATGGTTAAGGACAGTACAGTTGCAAAATATTGCTTTATTGTTTGACATGATGTAATCAATTTCACTTGTGAGTCCAGACGGACTTTTCCATATCCATTTTCTGTTAATCTTTTTCTTATAAAACGAATTCATAATATAGAATTCTTGTCCTTCAGCAAAGTCAACCAACCTGTCACCTCTATTGTCCCGCTCACCAGTTCCATATGGGCCAGTTGCATTTTCACAAGTTCTTGTTGTTCCAATTCTGGCATTAAAATCCATCAAGATATTGTACCTACATTTCTCCATTTTCACCAGTTCTTGCTTCTCCGATTGTCTATTAAAGTCGCCCATCGGGATTTTATACATATACTTTTCTTTGTCTAAAAGTTGGGCTACATCATCATAAAATTCCTCAATTTCCTCATCTCTATGGCTTATGCTTGGTGCATCAGTTTGGACAATTTGAAGGTTAAACTTTTTATTCAGCTAAATGACACATTGGGTTAATCTGTCGAATATACTTTCAAATTTGACTACACTGTCTTTCAGCTTTCGATTGATGAGGAATCCAATTCCACCACATCGTCCATTCTCCGTACCTGGAGTGTAGAGTACGTGACCAGTTAGTTCAAGTTTGATTAACTCTTCGCCCTTTATTCGTGTTTCACAGAGCCCAATAATATCCCAATGCATTTGGTCAATTTCGATTAACAGTTCTTGCAGTCGGGTCTCCGTTTTCATTGTCCCTATATTAAGCGTAGCAATGCCAAAAGTTCAATGGCAGTCTCATCTAACCCGGTAATTCTTAGGATCCTCTGCCTTAGTGCAGATCTTCTCGCTGTCGTAGGTAGTTGCCTCCTGACCTCCGAGGAATGAGGGCCGTGTTTGAAGTTGTACTGTCATGTTGAAGGCATGGACCGTAATCTGCCACGCTGATCCAATACGGGTTGACAGATGCTCCAAACTAACATGCTCCAAACATGTTAGTTTGAGGCCTCTGCCTCGATCGGTCCGCTAGGGGTAACCCTCCCAGGAATTTACACTCCAGGCGGCATAGCTCAAAGCTTCATTGTTCTATTCAAAATTTTCACGGATAGTAGATAGTGTTTCTAAATCATTCCGGGTGTTGATTCTGTGAGGAGTCACGACGTTTCGCCAAAATCGCATTTGGTATTTTCAAGTGTTATCCGCTTCGACTGGTCAGTTGGACTCTTCAGGAGTTACTAGGTTCTCGGGTGGAATCTCGTTTTTGATCTGTAAAATCTCGAATGGCTTCCACTTTGAAGCCATTTTCAAATGAATCTAGTTGATTTACTCCGAGGTCTCAATCTACTACGTTTCTAGTTGTGAAATCTGGGGAGTAGGCAAATTAAGGCCTTGGAGTAAATCAACTAGATCCTCTTGAAAATGACTTTAAAGTGGAAGCCGAAACGTCGAGATTTTACAAATCTAAAACGCGGTTCTACCCGTGAAACTAGCAATTCTAATATATATATATATATATATATATATATATATATATATATATATATATATATATATATATATATCTATATTTACTTAATCTTCACTTTTTTCTATCCTACTGCGTATAGAGATTCGGGCTATCAATCAACCCCCTTGGTGGAATCTTAAAACGCGGTTCTACCCGAGAAACTACCAATTCTAATATATATATATATATATATATATATATATATATATATATATATATATATATATATATATATATATGTATATATATATATATATAGATACATAGATATACTTATTTACTTCAACTTCACCTTTTCTATCCTACTGCGTATAGAGGTTCGGGCTATCAATCAACCCTCTTGGTGCAATTTTCTCCATTTCCTCTGTCTCTGGCCATCACCACTGCTCCTTCTCAAGCAACCTCTCGCCTTAACAGGCTTTCAGCGATCGACTTGTTTCAAGTTTTCCTCGGTCTTCCTCTTCTCCCTCCCGCCACACACTCTCTTCACCATATGCGCTTCTGGCATCCGCACGGGATACCCGAACCATTGCTACTGGTTTTTCTGTCCCAATCTCTCCCTTATCTCAGTATTTTTCAGTCTAGCCCATCATGTCACCCCTTCAATCCTTCTCAACACTCTCATCTCGAACAATTATAGTTTTGCTTTTTGCTGTTCAGATAATACCCATGATTCACTACTGTAAGTCACCATAAGCACTATCACCGAGCTATAAAATTTAACTTTGATTTCCTTAGTAATTTCCCTTCTATCGCACTATCGCACTATCTATTCTGTTTGTCAGATCACATTCTCCAATTCCCTTCTATTTCAAGGTGACTTCCAGATATTTAAATTATAAATTATAAATAAAATATATATTTTATTTATATTTTTATTTATTAATTTATAGATCGTCCGTATAAATCAGTTCCTTTATTTCATCCTTATTTATTAATTTTTTCCGATGAAACACATTCGAGAACCAATTTTGGCAGTCGATCTCCTGGCAACCAATCTTTTTACATCCCCGATAGCTGTTTCTCTCAAGCCAACCGTCTCTTGAACTCGAACATTTGTTACTATATCTAACCTGTAAGTCTGCAAGATTTTCTTAAAACGTCCATTTCAAGTTCCTGTATGCTTATTTTGTCTGCTTCAGTCCATCTCCTAGCTAAACTTGTGCTTCTTAATTATAAAATTATATTTCGTTACCCCAAAAAAATATCAAATGACATTATTTACCAAATTGTTATATAATAGGATAATACGACATCAATTATTAAAAATAATCGAGGAACATATATGAAAAGGAAAATCTATATGAAAATAAATTAAACTGAGATTAACAGCTTTTCAAAACCGATATTCATCAATGATTATATTGCTCACTTAGGGACTGTTCATTAACTAAGTCACGCTATATTCTGATAATGTCGATCTCCCTTTCGCCCATGTCACTATTTCTGTAGAGTGTTAAAAGGTCTAGAAAATATCACCCTCTAACCGACCACAACTGATAAATATCTAACTGTAATCATATTTATTTCAAATAATACAAATTTATTATTAGTTGCCAGTCACTGTTATATTTACTTTAAAATAAAGTATGTTGAACCTGCTTATACAATATTACAACTAAAGCGACTCCCTTCCGCATCCCTAAAACCCATTATTAAATTGAATAAAATAATTTTTTTAGTTTGTTATCACTTATTTTATTTTAACTTTGTGTGACTATAGTTTCGTAACCAATGATGTCATATTAGCAAGCACGACTTTTTCGACACAACTTTCATAACGTAACACTGATTACGAAGCTATATTCCACAAAGTTAAAATAAAATATGATAGATAACAAAGTAAAAAAATTGTTTAATTCGATTTAAACACGAACTATCACAAAGCAACGGACAAATCAATCAATTACATTTTTAATTTTTTTCCTAGAGTAGTTATCTAGAAAACGCTGTTATATAAGAATATATGAAAATGGCAAATCCTATTAAAATTATTACTAATTATTGATAATAAAGAATTTTCCAATAGGAGTTTCAGAACTTGAAACGTAATAGCCGCAACACTGTTTGGAATGTAAATATTACTCATAGACTGCTGTGTTCAGTACATTGTGCGAATTCACCATGGAAAGATAAACGATTTAACAGCGCGTAAAATCTGGAATTTGTAAGACCACCGCCAGTTTGGGGAAAAATATCTTTTCCGACGAAGCGCACTTCTGGATTAACGGGTTTGCGAAAAAACATGATTCAGAAGTTACCTCTTCATCCTCAGAAACTTACTGTTTGGTGCGTTTTTTGAGCTGAAAGAATGATAGGAAATTATTTTTTTTTAAGGAATTTGCTAACTGAATATGTTTGGCATGAACTGATAAATGTAGATATAAACAATGTTTCTTTCTAAAACTGTGACACAAAACTGTGTCACACCAAGATCATGCGATCTCATACTCTTGGATAATTTTTTGTATGATTATATTAAATCTCTAGTTTACAGAAATTAACCACGAACAATTCTTGTCCTTAAACGAAACATTTAGATTGCCCTTGAAAATATATCGGGCGATATGTGTAAAAGAGTAATGGATACTTGGCTCTTCAAAATGCATTCCACCAGACGAAAGCGAGGGGAACATTTGAACGACATTATTTTCAAAACATAATGCCATTACTTGTTCTTCAAGATGATAAAATAAAAATTACCGGATGATCGTAGGTCATTGGACAACCATTTATCGCTATTTTCCTACAGCAATATTATATTAGAATGAAGTGTTAAATAAAAAACTGACCATTGAGCATAAATGTAAAAGGATCATTACTGTACCTAGTAACTTAAAAGAGAAAAAGGTTTGTAACCTATTCTCGTTTCTGGATACTGCTTCGGCAACTATTTGATGAAGGCAGTAAGATCGGGTCGTTGATTTGGTGGATTTACGCCTGCACTACTAATAGACTCCATCCAGTTCTCTGACTCGCCATATAGGCACTAAACTGGGAAGAAGATCCTACCTAAATTAAATGACTCAATTTAGGGCTAAATTTAATTATAAAAAAATACAAATTCTAAGACAAGCTAAAAGGTCAGACAACAAATGAAACGTAACTCTTATGACCTAAATAAGTAGTCGAACAAATAGGTAGATGATTATATAAATAAACACATAAAAGAGTCAGTAATGAAGTAAATCTAAATACAAGTAAAATAATAGATATAAGTATAAGGGTGCCTATCTAGCATTCAAAGATATAAACCATAATTAGTTGATAATATTAATGGTGGTAATAATAATTAAAAATATTAAAATGATAATAACACAGCCCCAACAGTGCCTTATCATCACAACATCTTAAACCGAAACTTTCAGTATATATAAGGCTGAGGAAATAAAAGAAAACCAATAAAAGAATAACAAATTATTCCAGCAATCAGAAAGAATTTTCTACTGGAATCTCAGTTCAGTTGCTTGATTAATGACTTTTCGACTAAAAAACAGATAAGAATGCTGAGGCAAGCAGCTAAGTACAAAGATTTCACATAACACCAACGTTAGCTGGATAAGAGAAGAATGTGAGGCCAACCAAAACTGCGAAGAAATGAAAGATGAACCATTTACAATCGATGAGGTTTCTGATGTAATTAAACAATTTCATAGCTGGAGGCACCAGACCCCCGACGGACTGCGAAATTACTGGCTAAAGAAATTATAGTGCATACATGATAAACTAACTAACATCATTAATGAAATATTATTCGAGCCCCAAATTGCACCATTATTTCTAACTCAAGGGATAACATACCTTATACCAAACGATAAGGATATAAGGCATAACCTTCCTCCCCATGATATACAAAGTCATAACAGCCTGCATTAGTAATCGAATCTATGCACATTGTGAGTGCACTAATATCACCGCCGTGCAGTCGAAAGGCTGTACCAAAGGAGCAATGGAATGTAAGGGACAATTGGTCATTTGCAATCAGACCTGTGCTAAGAAACCAAATATTAATTTGGCATATATCGATTATAAGAAGGCTTTCGATTCTGTATCGCACGAACGAGCTATAGAAATCTTAAATATCTATAAAATAAAGCTATATTTATATCAAATTGAGAATATAGTCACCGGATAGCACATCTGGGTGTGCGGCCCACCCCTAAAACTGGTGTTCAACCATCTTATCCCAATTACCTCTGGGCAACAGGCGTTGACATCAGTACAGCTTGCTACAGCACTCTAGACTGTGACTCATTCAACATTGATGTGCAAGTTCTTCTAACATGGATATCACGGGGGCGTGGAGCGCAGCTAACAGAACTAGTGCCGCTTCATTGGAGTAGAATTTGTGGGGATAAATGGGTGCCAACGGTCAGACATTCCTGTATAGTATAACGTAAATACAAAATCTGATATACTTTTTGCTTATATACGAAGTCGATATGAAAATTTTCGGCAAAGACTTTTATTGCATTTACGGGTTAGATTGTTCCGAGGGTGCTCGTTAATTGATATTTCCTTGTAATGGAGATACTCGCGACTTAGAATTAGACTCGCGACTTAGAATTAGACTCGCGACTTAGAATTATACCAAGCTATAACTGAATCAGAATTCTATACAGCGATCGCTCAAAAAACAGATCAGCCCTAGAACCATCAAAGAAAGTTTAAATGCTTCCCACTGTGTAACCGAAATAGTGAAGCCCGTCGTTAAGCCGTATCTGCAAGTTTGTCTAAATATCTTATTTTAGGAAGATAATACCAGCTCGTTAAATAGTCCCCCACCTATATAACATTGGTTAAATTCGTGATTGCCTCAGTGAAAAAAGTGATTGCCTCAGTCGCAAATTTAAACGTACTTGAAGCTGTAAGCAATTAGACTGAAGGATCACAGAACTGCAGAGTTGCAGGATGTTATAATAATTGTAGTGAATTTACGCATTACTAATTTTTTATATAAAAAATAAATGTATTTCCTTGATTTTAATCATTACATAAGTTATGGTGTACACACAAATACACAATTCATATGCCATAGATTTATTGACAAACATTCACAGTGAAACAATTTAAAAAAACAAAAATCTATGATAAAAATAAAAACTTGATATCCATAAAAATGTATTTTTGATATATTTAAAGCTTGTTAAGATATTAATGAAAATATTTCAAGTGGCTATTAAATTAAAACTAGACGTAAATATTTATCAAAATGAAAATAATTTAAACTGTTTATTTTGAGTGTCTAAAATGTAATAATTAAATAATAATAATGTGTGTATATATAAATATTTTTTTTGGTCAATTGTATTAATAAAATTATTATTATTTTTTACTATTTTATTAACGTTTCGGTCGATTTTACAAAACCATCCTCAGAACAATCACAACTCTACAATATATATATCATTATTACAAACAGTACAAATCTACATTTAAACATATACCAGCTATATCTTGTTGAATAACTAATTTTTTAAATCTTTTTACATAAAATATGACACACATTTTGACTTTGATACATTTTGTAAATTTGCTGTTTTTTATTATAACCTTACAATTTTGGATTTTTCAGTTGTAATGGTATCCGGGTGTCCGGATTCTGCGAATCACGACGTTTCGTCCAAAGCTCATTTGGCATTTTCAAGTGTTCATTTCGACTGAAGAGTCCAACTTTTCAGTTTCAGTTGGACTCTTCAGTCGAAGCGGACAACACTTGACAACACTTGTCAAATGAGATTTTGACCAAACGTCGCGACCCTTCACAGAATGACCGGATCGACACCCGAAATGATTTAGAAACATTATCTACCATTCGTAAACATATTAGATGTAACATGTAACATATCTATACAACATATGATATATCTATCATCATATGATATCATATGATATCATATGATCTTTGGCCATTTCGGAAGTATTTTTTTTTTATGAAATTTGGCAACTAACATCCCTGAATATAAAAATATTTCTTTTTACAATCAGCATAGGTAGATATCTTACGATCTTATTAGGTTGCTTTATGAAAATTTGTTTTATAAGAAGGTTGCTTTATAAAAATTAGTTTATCGCATACAGGGTGTTTACAAAATATTGCGCATTTAATAGAACTTTAATTAGAATTTATGTTATGTAGGAATTTTAAATGGAACACTCTCTATTTTATAGTTGAACACAAAAGAGCAATAATTTTTAGCGGTTTTTGACTTGAGCAAAAAAGCAAAATAATGCAATTAATGTAAAGATATTGGTTTATTTTAGTAGTGGGCCACGGCCTGCTAGGGCGACATTACTTCTAAACAAATATTATGAAAATGTATGTATTTGACATTATTAGTTTGATAATTCATTATTAGCGTATTTAAGTAATTGTCTTAGTAAAGAATAGAAGGAATTAACTATTCGAATGCAGTGATCATGAATTTATTTATTTTATACGGACAGTATGTCAAAATTATTGACAGCATCTGCAGACAATTTAACGAAATGTATCCTAGTTTAGCACGAATGAATAAAAGAAAATTTAGACGGATTCAAACAAATTTTATAAATTTTGGCACCCTAGTATTTGACCAAGCCAGTAACATCTGATGAGGATAACGAGATTAACATTCTGGCTTATTTCCGTGCATATCCACAATCTTCTATTAGAAGAGCTGAAGACGAGCTGCATATAACATTCTCCTCAATACAAAGAATACTAAAAACACATGGCATGCGCCCATACAAATTTTCTAAAGCCCAGTTTCTCAAGCCAGACTGCCCTCAAAGAGTGCAATTTTCTGAAAATTTATTAGTTCGTTTCCAGAAAAATCCACTTTTTTTACAAAAAATAGTCTGGACTGATCACTGGTCACTTCTGGGCCAATAAAAATCCTCATTTTACCAGGGATTCCTCATTCCAAGAGAAATTTAGTTTAAATGTTTTTTGTTTAATCATGGACAAACAAATTCGATTCGATTTATTTACGATGAACAGTTAATTTCACAAATGTATCTAGAAATAGTAACAACAGCAGTAGAGAATTTCACAGAAAACCTGTGTATCGAAGCAGCTAGTATCAGCTTGATGGTGCTCCGGCACACTGTACAGAAGAAGTAAGCAGGCAACTTTATGAACTATTCCAAGACCGATGATTTAGACGTTTGGGTCCGTGGAATTGACCGCCAAGGTCACCCGATTTAACTCCTCTTGATTTCTATCTTTGGGGTACTGTAAAAAACAATATCTACAAAACGCCAGTAAACACTAGAGAGGAGTTAAAACATCAGGTGAATCAAGCATTCGCAACCTTAGATCCTATTGAAATAAGAAGAGCCGTCACGGAAGGGGTTCATATTAGAATGTTGAAGTGTTTGGAGGTAAACGGTCAGTGTTTTGAACATTTATTATTAAAATAGTTTTTTATATAGTATTATGTTTCTAATTTTAATTTTGTGTTATTGTTTACTAAAATAAAATAAACCGTTATCTTTGCTTTAATTACATTATTTTGATTTTTTGTTAATAAGTCGAAAACTGTTAAAAATAGGTATATCATCACTTAATACTTTTAGATACAGAATTAATTGCTCTTTTGAGTTCCACTATAAAATATAGGGTGTTCTATTTAAAATTCCTTTATAATATGAATTCTTAACTTCTACAAAAGGTCACTATTTTGTAAACGCCCTGTATGCGATAAATTATTTCTCATATCCTATTGTCATAAAGCAACCTATTAAGGAACCGTGTTCAAAAATTTAGGTATCTAGCTATGATGGTTAATTTTTCAAAAAACAAATATAGGTATAGCATATGTTGCAAAAATAGGTATAGCATATGTTGCAAAAGATTCAAAATGGTTCTCAGAATATAGAAATGCAATAACCTATAGAATATTCCATTTAAAAAAAGAAAGTTGGTATCAGCTCCGAGTGGATCTAGCAAAACTGCAGAAAACATATTAAATATTCAGAGAGTTCATATTCATTTACATAAGTATCTAAAATTTAAAATCATTACCGGGACATATATAATAGGTATTTCGATTAATAATGTCGATTTTGCTAAGAGATGGCGTTACTAATACAATTGTTGATGACACATAGTTTTTCATAGCTTTGTATATGTCGAATTATGTACCTCGTTTTGCGAGGAAGTTTAATAACCTTCTTTCATTTGAAAAAACGGCTGGTGAAAGTTGTCGATTGTTGGCTGAAGCTTATGGTAAACATACTCTAACCGAAAAAAATTATTAGTGGTGATTTTGATATAAAAAAACAAAAAGCGTCCAGGACAGCCGAAAAGTTGGAAGATGCAGATTTGCAAATATTATTGAAGGTAGACTGAGCTCGTACATTGAAACAATTGGCAGAAGCATTGAATGTTGCCCAATCCACCATTTTCGAACGTGTACACGCATTGGGAAATTAATTCCATATGAATTGAAGGAAAGAAACGCTGTAAAATTTTGCTTGCTAGACGGAAAAGAAGTTTGTTGCATCAAGTTGTGATAGGTAATGAAAAATGGATCTATTTTGATAACTCAAACCGAAAAAATCTTAGGTAGACCAAGGCCAGCCTTCAACATCACAACCAGTTTGCAATGTACATGGAAAGAAAGCTAGGAAATAAACGCTCAAATTTTGCGGAAAATCGACATTATTAACCGAAACATCTATTATACTATATATTTACCGAATATTAATTGGTTATTACTTAACGTATAAACTACAAATAAACTAAATAACAGTGGTGATAGCCTGTTGACATTACCATTTCACGAAATAACGCGTCCAGAAATCGCATCGTAACGTTTACCACTATCTCTAGAATCTCTACAATGTTTTCTACCAGATGAAGCCGAGGGGACCATTTGAACAACAATATTTTCAAAACATAATACCATTATTTGTTCTTCAAGATTAAATAAAAATTACCGGTTTATCATTTGTAGTTACATTTTAAAGCCTTAATTTAAAGAGAACCTGATGATTAATACTATATAATAATAATAATAATAATACTTTTTTTGCAGTACATTTAACAATGATCAATACAGAAAATAGTAATATATTATAATATAATAGATCAGTTATATATTTCATTGATGTACATTTAACAATGGTCAATACAGAAAATAGCAATATATTACAATATAACTGAAAGCTCATATAAAATCACTGCAAAAGAACCGAGGTGGCAGAGGTGCTGATTTAGTAAACCTCAGCCCTAATTCTTATTTAACCCATATTACATATAGACTAAGCTATATTACGTATAATAATCTAATAAGCAATAAGTGAAAATTTAAAAATATATTATTGTTCATATACAATCAAATAATAAACAAAACAAAACAAAAAAAATCAGTCATTGAAAAGAAGACAGGTGTCAAGGCAAGAGATGCACAGACAAAATCATTAATCATTAAGGCACGCATATTGCTTCCAATTGTTTTTCATATAAGTAGTTGTAGTAACATTTTTTAGATCGGACAAGTTTAAAGTATTTATAATCTTGAGGTATATCGTTGTACACATTATATATATATATATATATATATATATATATATATATATATATATATATATATATATATATATATATATATATATTATATGAAAACGACTTCGTAAATTGCGCAGAGTAAAACATAGGTGGCGATAATCGACCCCTAAATCTAGTATTCAAACTGTGCACATCCGATCGAAATCTAATCTTATTATAGAGATATGGAGGACGTTTGTACCACAATATCGAATGAAATAAACAGCCCGCGTGGAGTTGCCTTTTATATAACATAGATAAACATTTCAATGACTCCAGCTTATGGAATACAAGTTGAAACTTCCGTATTCCATATGAATACCTCAAACAAGATTTCTGCAATCGCTCAATCCTCTTAGCATCAACTGTGCTTAAAAATGGCCCATAAAGCACATCACAATAATTGATATGACTTAAAACAGTTACTTCCGAGAGTCTCAGTTTCAAAGTAGTAAGGACATGTCTGTGGGGAAATAGTTTCTTTAAACCAGCATAAGCTATTTTGAGTTTAGATGTTATAAAATTTCTAAATTTTAAATCAGCGTCTATCTCCATTCCGAGACTCCTGGCACTATGCACATTCTGCAATACAGTATTACCAACCGTTATAATCATTTCCTTCTCTATCCTATGTCGATCCTTAGCAAATACCATAACACTATATTTTGCTGAATTTATTGTCAATTGATGTCTATCCGAGAACGTTGTTAGGTCTACAATATCTTAGTTAATCAAGACATTAGCATTATGAAAGTCATAAGACGGAAAGGAATAAAGTAACTGTGTATCATCAGCATATAAGGAGTATAATATGTTAAGCTATTAGAAATGGCACATGTATAGATGTAGAACAGTAGAGGCCCCAGAACTGAGCCTTGTGGAACTCCACAGTTGCTATGCTCTCTGGGAGATTTACCGTCATCGGTTTTTACAAACTGATATCTGTTTCTAAAATAGTTGACCATCAATTTTCTAGCATTCCGCGACAGGCCTACAAAATGAAAAATAGCACCCATAAGTTCAATGTTAACTCTATCAAATGCTTTGGAGTAATCTAATAGCACTAGTACAGATGTTCAACCGATATCATTATTTCTTTCATATCATTAATTAGGTCCAGCAAAGTAGTAGTGCAACTATATCCTTTGCCGAAACCAGACTTCCTCAAAGGAAGAATGTTATATTCATTAATATGCTTGGTTAACTGTTCAGTCAAGATTTTTTCCAAGAGCTTTGACAGTTTTGTCAAGATCGATAATGGCCTAATATCATTAAAAGATGTTATATCTGGTTTTTTTGGAAATGGTATTATTTTAGATATTTTCCATATATCCGGAAAAGTACCCTCCAGCAAACATGAATTAACAATGTGCACCAATACCAATACTGGAAGAATACATGGACAACACATACGAATAATTTCAATATTTATCCCATCATATCCAGCTGCGCTAGTCTTTATTGTTTGTAAATGTTTGGAAACAGTATATTCGTCGACAACGGTAAAATTAAATAGTGATTCAAATGATTCTTTTAAATTATTATTATAAAAGTTTAATAATTATAAATCTGGTGGCAGATTAGCAGCTGTCTTTAAAAGATGGATATTTATATCTGTAATCTGTAACACTGCTTACGGCATCCGGCAAGACTGCACTTTATATATATATATATATATATATATATATATATATATATATATATATATATATATATATATATATATATATATATATATATCTAATTTCTCGAGGGCTTTCCAAAAATATTTGCTATTGCTACCATAAGATTTTACACAAAAATCTAAATAACTCTGTTTTTCTCGCTTTATTGCGCCTGTTGTAACGTTCTTAATTGTTTTACAATATTTCCATGCTTCTGGAGTCTTTCCAACTTTATACCTATGAAGCGCCTTGTTTTTCATATCGACTAACTTTTTTATAACTGGACTAAACAATGGAGGATTGACTTTCTAAATACTTTCTAAATTAGATTATTAAAATATAATAGTTTTAAATTCAGATCATGTTTAAAAAAAACCCTGAAATGGGGTCAATTGTAAAAGTTCATTTAATAAATTCATATCTACATTCTTTAGACATCTCGATTTAAATGTTTTTATTGTCGATTTTTCAATATTCATGACTACAAAAAACAAGCTGATGATCAGATGAATTGTAAACAAATTCCGTACCCGATATGCAATAATTCATCTCCTCCGATGTTATGATTAAGTCTATTAGTGTGGCAGTTTTATCTGTTATGCGAGTAGGTGAATCAATGTGCTGCTTAAGACCAAAACTTTCCAGAGCCATGTTAAACCTGCTTGTCATACTATCATCACAATTCATCATATTAATGTTAAAGTCACCGCCACAGACAACTGCATCACACAGTGTTACGCAATTGGAAATACTATCTTCAAATATATTCAAAAAGTCAATGAAACTAGTATTCTAGTTTCTATATACAACACTAAAGCCATACATAACCCTATTCAATTCTTCGAAGCTAAAACTTCGTAGCATACTTTTACCCAAGCTGATTTTATATGGGAAATTAATATTACCAACCAACCTGTGCCCACATCTGTCTACTTAGATCCACCATTATTAAAAACTCTCCTTGTGCAATAAATTACTGTAATAACTCCCTCCACCCCCTTCAATACAATGTTTAGTAGTGCAATCACATAGACAGACAACAATTTATTGAATCATAATTAATCATAATCAATCATTGATATATCAATTACGTAATTTATGTTATCTCAGAATTAACATATGCAACCATTCGAAATGAAATAATTACTTTAACTAAAATCTAGACACGAAAAGAACACATTACTTAGTTATCAAGATCGTATGGTAATACATTTCTTATTTTTTACTTGCAGGATTAATTTAAAGCTATGTCATACTAGGGTGATCCTTAACTTTTTGCCCAGCCTGATACGTCCTTATATTTATATTGTTTGGTTTTCATTACCAAATATATTTGATCATATTAATATTTATTTTATTACATTTCAATAAACGATTAAGTGTTAAAGGGTAGGACAAGTATCACGCTACCGTTTTGTTTTAACGCTATTTTTTATTTGTGATATTTGTGACAGTTTGGGTTTGGCTGTTGTGCAGTGCAGACGTATAAGGTTTATTATGGACTAATATTTATTGCATTTCAACGCAAATTTAGGCGAAAATATCATAATCGTCCGGCGCCTCATAAAACGGCGATGTTTCTTCTAGGTTCGAGAATAGAACTTGAAAAACTTGCTCATCTTGAGCAAAGTATGGAGAATCTCTAGAAATTGATTAGATAACATGGTGCACAATTGAGAATTTGTCCACGCAGTTTACGCCGAATTTTGGAAGTGGAAATGATAATTTCAATATGTACAGCTTCAGCTCTTTCAATGATCCTTTTATGTTAAGAATGCACTTTGCTATGTCAAAATTGACCTGGAGCATGAGCTTTTCTAAAACCGGGCAGTTTCGACTGCATTAAACACTTGTTTAGGTTTGTAACTTTCAAAATTCTTCTGGATATATTGCTGCTGATGAAGTGTCTGCAGATGCAACTTCTCTGACAATTTTGATGTTTTACAGTGATTGTCGCACCTTAAACTTATTGAACCAACCTTCCGATACTTGAAATCCTCCATACGCATGTTCATCACAAAGTTCTTTAAAATGTGCGTAAAGATGCTAAGCTTTCTCACAGACTATAGCACTACTTAGAAGTACTCTTTTCTGTCTACGGTTTTTAATCCATAATATTAATGCAGCTTCAATTTTTTCAATTGCTTAATCACGAACAATTTTTGCTGATAGTGAGGTTGAAACTGCAAAATTTCTTATTTTGTCTTTTGTTTTCTTGATGGATTGTATATGGATTATAGATAACATGGATTAGATGGATACAAAATGGATTATGCCAAGGCGTAAACGGACGAACATTTTTATTTTTACCTTAAGCGGCAACACGACTTTTTTACGTATAGGAACTAATTTTCCTTTGCTTTTACTGGATATTATAAATCGGGAATAAAGCAGAAGAGACACGTGAGATTCATTAGAAATTATTGGGACGAATGATAAGTTGAAGCAATAAAACAAAAGATTTGGCACCAATTGTGCGAAGGCGGCTTTTATTAAAACTCATAGCGTCACACATAACGCGGCGGCGCATACAGCGGCGGCGACTTATTTGTCAAAGAACATTTGGATAAGCGATAATAAGACTTGTTTGTTTATAAATGTCTTGATATTTGTTTGTTTTCAAAGGTAACTGGTAATTAAACATATTATTTTAAAAATACAATATGTATCATTAGTTTTGGATCCGCGAATAAAGAAATTTTCAGCCGCGAATACAAGAAGTGGCCACAATTTTTTAATCCGCTAATACTGAAAATGCGAATAACGGAACCGTGAATAAGAAGCTTTAAATATATTTCCCTATAAGATTGAAAATATGTAAGACCTGTTGCCTACACGTAATAACAAGCGATTAGAATACTGTAATGCTATCATGTCATTGACGCCTTCGAATTATTTTTATGGGGATTTTTGAAGGAAAAAATTTACGTAATAATTTTTACAAAACTTGTAAAAAATGTGTTACAAAGAACACAAAGTTGCATTGCTGCTAATGGCTAATATTTGATTGATATAATTTTCAATAATTGCACAAAATACAAATGCATCACATTTAATGTAATGGTGCTCTATCAAGTTTTGTTTCAGACTTGAACACAGTGCTATAAAAGCTTTTGCAAAACTTCAACAGGCCTATAATAACAGTATTTTGTCAAGAGCGCCGCTTTTCAGGTTGTTTAAGGCATGCTCAGAAATCCGAGACTCGATTAAAGATAAATTTCGGAGTGGAAGACCTTCAACTGCAAGAAGTAATAAAAATGTTCCCAGAATCCGGGTTAGTTTGCGTCCGGATCTTCAGTTGATGGTCAGAATGGTCGAAGAAGAGTTGAGTTTGTCTCACACAAGCGTTCATCAGATTTTGACTAATGAGTTGGGGATGATGAAAATCTGATTCCTTCTCGGAAGATTAAAAAGACAACAGAAGGGGAACACGAATTCACTTTTTGAGGCGGATTGAAAATGTCCCTCATTTTCAGGAACGGGTCATTTATTGGAACGTCAAATTGTTGTCACTCATTTTCAGAACACACTAGAAAAATCTTATTCATGAAAAGAATTGATACCGGAAGTTTAAATTCGTATTGAAGACGCGTCAGATATTGGCCTGCCTCTCTTATAATCGGAGAACCAACAGTATTGCTGGATCCGACGCTCCGCTTACCTGTCTTATTACTTTATTTATATACTTCCAATATCTAATTCGGCCAGAAGAATTAGAGAGTGGTAGAAATAATCCCATTATTTTTGGTACATAAGGTATCTTTCCGATATTTTGGGTTGCCTATATTAGTTTGGACGGTGTTTAACTTCAGTTTTCTGATGATTATCGTACGACTTCAAAACTGTAACTTGACGAGATGGCATAGATTTGCGATGGACCAAATTCGAGCTTCATGACCTATTATAATTTTTTAATAAATAACATCTTGCTAGACGTAATCTAATATGGCATTGTTGCGATTACTATTACTCGTGCTAAACAAAATCACCACAGAGCAATTTCCAGAAAATCAACTTTATTGCATGAAATGCATTAAAACGAAATTATGATGATATTTTAATAAAATGTAAAGCAATTGTTCTCACTATAAAAAAGGAAGGTTTTCTGATTAACACTCGTCACAGGCCTCGAACTGTAGCTGTGCAGTCATTCCACCAACGCATTGCCTTAAGCCGGCGCTACTCATTAGCCATACGATATGGCAAGCGCCACTTGGTCAATGTACGTATGGTAAAGTTGGCTCTTGTGAAGGCGCTGGCGAAGGTTGGCGTTTGCGTTGGCTACTTGCCGATAGGTTGTGGGTTTTGTATCCTACATGGTTGGGGATCCTCATAAAAATTGACGATAGATCCAGCATCAAATGTCGAAGGAAAGTGGAAAAGCTGGAGAAGAATCGAGATTCTCTTTCAGCGTCTCCAGATTCTCAGATTCTCTCGTCTTTTCGACGACTTAGTATAAAACTGGAAATGTCTGCACGCCATTTAAGCCTTATTATGAGAATTGACTTATAAGCGACAAATAAGCGATTAGGATAATATAATAACTTTATAAATCTTTTTCACCAAATTGACAATTTTCATGCAAAATTGATTTGTCTGATCTGGATTATTTTTTAAAAAGATTTTTAAAGGAAAATGTTTACATAAATAAGCCCAATTCCATACAGCAACTCAAAGACAACATCCCTGTTGAAATCGCTGCATTAAACCAGATAGATTTAAATGTGTTAAAAAGCACTCAAAGTAGCTAAAAGCTGCTAACGGCTTATATTTGATTGACACTTTTCAAAAACTAAATATTATAAAAAAATATTCTGTCTTGTTTTTTTAAAAGTTATGAATAATTTATGGTATATAAATATTAACCGTCATTATCAATTATATGTGTATTAATAGAAATTCAGAAATTCAATCACATTTACTTCGTAATGCAAATAATTTCTTATAATCAATTATTATAGTTACATTTTAATTAGTCAGGTTAGTTACATTTATTTAACTCTATAACAAATAGAAGAATTTCTGTGTTGGCATATATTGACTGCTATTAATTTTCTGTTATAATAAAGTCATTAAAATATTATAAATGATCTAGACATGTGATATCGAATTTGAATGACTCCAAAATTGACTGCTCCATCAAAAAATTTAATTAAAACGAAAATATTTCATGACTGATGCTGATCCTTTAATATCAGTTCCCTCCTCCCCGCCAGTTTTTGCATAAAAACGGGAAAAAATCTCCTTGCCCGGTCCACCTGTAGATATCGGAAAAATCGGCGGCGTTCGTGCCAATTCGGCCTTCTCCGCCGCCACCGGGGGTGGTTTTCGGGCATCATGTTGGCCGACAAGCCCCAGTCTGTGACGGGGCTCGGACCAGAAGAACCCGCTGGGTTTTGTTGCGTTTTCTCGCCTAATCTTTTAGTTATGTTCACCAACGGTTTAGTTCGTCCCCTCTCCGATCCTCTCTAGACGTTCGTATTGAGTGTGAACCCGGGTGATACTTTCAGTTTTTTGGAAAAACGCGATCGTCGTCAAATTTCCGTTCATCAATTGTTGCTTTTTGTTTTGGTTTTTCCCGATTTCTTTAACCTCTCATGAAGTGATTTATGTTAAATTATTGAGACGAAATCGTAAGTAGAAAAATGGAAAAAAATTAAGCAGGAATATCAGATGTTGTCTTGGGCTTCAAATAATGAAAAGAAATTGGATAACATAAACTAGTATATTTAGAACACACTAAAATTATAATAAATTGGATATAGTTATTATTCATGATTTATTAGAATAAATTCATGTTAATAGTAATTACAAAATATATGAACTTTATACGGAAAATCAGATCTGTTTTTCTAATATAGTAGTGCATCATATCTCCAGCAATGGTTAATACAGCCTTCAAAAAATTGAAAAAGGGATAATACAGCAGCTGTAAAAAGATGTATTGCTGATATTATTGTATATTGCCCAATAAGAGTGTCAGAATTTTAAAATGAGGGACAGTGATAACTATAAATAATAATCCAGTAATTTTTATTTTATCTTGAACAGCAATTAATGGTGTTATGTTTTGAAAATAATGTCATTCAAATGTGCCCCTGGGCCTTGTCTGGTCGAATGTATTCTGGAGACCGAATTTTAGTTTACTCTTTCATACATATGTGTGGTATATTTTCAATGGTGGCCTGAATGTTTCATTCAAATTAATTCAACAATCAATAAGTTCATTCAATAATTGATCGGTTCATTTAATAATTAACTTCAAGTTAATAATTATTCGTAATATAATAATAATTGGTGGGCAGTTGACATTATCATTTCGTGAAATAACGCGTCCACGAAACTTTTCGTGCAATAAATCGATTATCTGACGAGATGTGTGACAAGTTGCACCGTCTTGTTGATCGAAAACCTAATTTATATCCACACTCATCAGTCCAGGCTAAAGATATTCTCTTAGCGTACTCTTACAACGTTCACCGCTAACAGTAACATGATTTCCGTTATAGTCTTCACAAAAAGAGGTCCTAAGATCCTATCACTCCTTCAGCACAAAAACCTCACCTAACAGTGACGTTTTGGCGATGAACAGGTAATGCCTAAATTACTTGAGGATTTCATCGTGTATCTTTCCATGGTGAATTGGCACAATGTACTGAACAACACATCATTTCAAACAGTATTGCAGTTATTACTTTTCAGAGTTCTAACTCTCTTATTGGAAAATATATCTCTTTATTTTCATTGCTCAGATTCATATATTTAACGTCATCATGTCCAAAAATGTTGAAAATATGACAGCAAAAGGTATTGTTGCTATCTGCAATTATAATAAATTAATTTATTTATCACTACTGAATAAAAGTAAATAAAAGGTGCAGTGATTTTGAGATTTGCTCTTGTGACTTAATTTCCATTTTATGTTTCTAATTAATTTGAACGATTTAAATTTGAAATTGTGAAGTGAATATAGGATTATATTACAGATCCGATTATTTCTCTTACATTGCATATAATTTATAATACATTCTGATACTCTTAATAAAGGGTCTTTCAAATTGAGCTTTTTTTTAATTCTTGAGGAAACACAGAATTTGCGTTAATCTCAAAAATTTTGTATTAATAATTGAAACATAGTGTATGACTTTTAAACGCGAAAGACAATATCTGCCAAATGACTACCTCTTGCAGCTCCAGAGACACCTACTCTTTTGTCAAAATCTTGGATAACATTTTACCATAACCTTGGTTCTATCTCATCAATGACTCGAATAATTTCATTCTTTAGTTCAGGAATCGATTGTGGATTGTTCTTATATGTGTATGATATGTATGTATGTATGATAAAATCCTTTCGTACAATACGCTATGTTGTGGATTCTCAGAGTCCAGATTGTTGTGAATGTCGACTAATGGAAATTTCTGAGTCTTCAGCAACACTTTCATGTACCAAATCAATATGCTCTTGTGAGTGACTACTACAACTATATACATTGCCCTTCTTTTATCGTCCACCAAACCAGTTTCTTGAAATTTTTGAACAATTCTATTGATACTGCTTTCAGATAAACGATTGTGCAAATCGTAAATATCACGTAATTTTCAAAAACATTTTTCAAAGAACGCTCATTTTCGTAAACTAATTCAACAATTTTAACGCGTTTTTGTATTGTGTGATACACAATTGTGTGTCATAAACAATCAATTTTTATAAATGTTACACAATACACTTCTGTAATGTGACTTAACCTAGACAAATTCACAACACCATCTGCGTTTTATTCAAGAACTAAAAAGACCGCTCTATTTGAAAAACCTAATTTGAAGTTATCACACAAATACCAGATTTTGGACCTATAGCATAAGTCTAAAATCTACAAATATACGATTTTACATAATGTAATGCCTTGAAACAATCTGGACTTAAAGATAATGAAAGTATATGATATTGAAACTACTAGAACTTTATTGATATATATATATATATATATATATATATATATATATATATATATATATATATATATATATATATATATATATATATATATATATTGATATATATATATATATATATAACGTAAAACGACGTAAATAGTTAAGTGTCTAACTTTTTACTCCAGAAACACGGTAGGTTTTTGCATCCAACATCGAAAAGCTACCCAGTGTATGGAAGCAAGTTGTCGACAACAATGAACAATATATATACATATATATATATATATATATATATATATATATATATATATATATATATATATATATATATATATATATATATATACCCACAAGGTAGCGTAACGGACCGTGGAGAGAAAATACGGTCCGTTACGCTACCTTGTGGGCATACCTGGTACTATACCCGAGGTTCCAGGCAGAATGTTACGAGCGGTCCTGACTGCTACGATCATTCGCCGTATGATGGCGTGAGTTGTGTGCGATCACGACCCGTCATTAAAATGGCCAGTTAATCTGGTGTGGCCCCGATCGTTTCTCCGAGCTGCTTTCCTTGCGTTCGTCTAGAGCTGGGCTGATGACGGCTGAAAGGCTAGAAACCGGTCCCGAGAGACACGTGACGTCGCATGGTTGACAGTTCGGCGAAGGCGATCGGTGGCACCACGTGGAGAAAGGGTGAAAGATTTCTGTAATATATATATATATATATATATATATATATATATATATATATATATATATATATATATATATATATATATATATATATATATATATATATATATATATATATATATATATATATATATATATATATATATATATATATATATATATATATATATATATATATATATATATATATATATATATATATATATATATATATATATATATATATATATATATATATATATATATATATATATATATATTGATATATATATATATATATATATATATATATATATATATATATATATATATATATATATATATATATATACATATATATATATATATATATATATATATATATATATATATATATATATATATATATATATATATATATATATTACAGAAATCTTTCACCCTTTCTCCACGTGGTGCCACCGATCGCCTTCGCCGAACTGTCAACCATGCGACGTCACGTGTCTCTCGGGACCGGTTTCTAGCCTTTCAGCCGTCATCAGCCCAGCTCTAGACGAACGCAAGGAAAGCAGCTCGGAGAAACGATCGGGGCCACACCAGATTAACTGGCCATTTTAATGACGGGTCGTGATCGCACACAACTCACGCCATCATACGGCGAATGATCGTAGCAGTCAGGACCGCTCGTAACATTCTGCCTGGAACCTCGGGTATAGTACCAGGTATGCCCACAAGGTAGCGTAACGGACCGTATTTTCTCTCCACGGTCCGTTACGCTACCTTGTGGGTATATATATATATATATATATATATATATATATATATATATATATATATATATATATATATATATATATATATATATATATATATATATATATATATGTATATATATTGTTCATTGTTGTCGACAACTTGCTTCCATACACTGGGTAGCTTTTCGATGTTGGATGCAAAAACCTACCGTGTTTCTGGAGTAAAAAGTTAGACACTTAACTATTTACGTCGTTTTACGTTACTATCTAATATTCTTTTAATGAATACAAAAAAAATGAAAATCCGATGGCGCAATATAGGGAGAATATGGCGGGTTTTTCAGTTTTTGTTTTGTTTTTTGTCATAAATGTGGCTGAACATTTTCGTGTATGATATACGGTATATTATAGATCCTATCAAGTATACATCATTCTCGTATGTTGGTATATACTGAACTGAGTAATAGCTCAGACCTTTTCATTGGGTAAACATTTGGCTTTGTTTCGTATTGAATTGTCATAACATTTTACTAAATAGACAAGAATAATAAACTACATAATAAGATGAACATTTGGTGACACGGTTGGTTGAAGAAGTTGTTCTCTTCCTTGAGTTCAAGTGAGTATAAAACAGATACTCGATAAATATGGTTTTCAACGATTTATCATTCAAATCGGAAAAACATCATGCATTTGACTCATATTTTGAATAAAAATTTTCTGCGAAATTGCCACTGACTTTTTGAACTGAAAACTTCTTTATCTCAGCCCGAATATCAACATTACCAGCTTTTAGATATAGATGATATAGATAATGATTTTAGAAACAGATGATAAAACATTTTAATGCCAAATATATTTACTAACACACTAACGGATAATATATTCACAAAATAGCAAATGTTAATTTTGAACTAAATGAGTAGCAATTATGTAATGCTGAATATATCATTAAGAACTCGAACTTCAATTTTATCTATTTTGCAGAAAATGTCGAAGCTCGAATGAATCGAATTAAAGGTGTTAACAAAAGATTCACTATACTATTAGCACATTGTAATCGCTTATTCTTTGATGTATTCCTTTCCGTATGTATACTCGAATACCCTCTTATTGGCAATTGTCAGATAGAGTATATACCAATGTTACTAGAGATTAAATGTTGGTTGCCAAACCATTTGTAATCGTCTGCATGCCATGGGAAAGACCCAAAAAAACAGGAAAATGGGCACCTCATCAGCTGAATACTGGAAATCAGGCTGAAGGTGATTTTATTGAATAAATAAACTCTAGGAGATTCCTATTAGACATACCACATGGTTTCAATTATTTCATTTTTTTTATTTTCGGGCAATAATATTTTTAAATTCTCCTGTTGGAACCTTTGGTGTGAAACACTAAACTCACAGAGACTCGACACGCGTTTCGCTAACATGTTATCATCATCAGGAAATGAGTTAATCTTACTTTAAAACTAAATTATATTCTATTTATATGACAACCGTGCCTAGTGAGGTGTATAAAAGTTATGAACATTGAAATTAACCAAGCCTTACATTAATAATTCAAAAACTGACCGAATGGAATAGGTCCTTTATCCTGGTTCATGGTTTTCTTACATTTTGCGTTTTTTGAATGTTTTCATATGCATCCAAAGCCCTATTATTATTTACACTTTTAACAAGTCATAAGTTACTAATATTTATATTCTGGTCTTACCCGAGTACATGGGTAAGTACACCCGAGTACACAACCCAAAATTTCTCGTTTCTTCCGTATGTAATGTAGGCAATATATATTTTATATTAATTTCTAATATATAAAGTAAAGAGTGGAAGTAAATATATTTTTTGTGTATGTCAACGATACTTACATTATACTTACTTTATATATTATTATATTTATATATTACAAATTAATATAATTTATTTTTTAGAATAGTTTTGAAAACGGGGGGAGAGGACCCTCCGAAAGGTTAACGTTAAAATTTTTTATTTTTTTTTAACATTTTTATATTTTTAAAATTTTGTTCGTTAGGCAAATTTATTACAAAAAAGAATCACTGAGAAATTTGTCCCCGTTATGTTTTTTGTTTTTACCCAGTGATTCTTTATTTAAATAGGAACATATATTTTTAGAGTTTTAGATCGTGGCGAAATATATTTTTTATATCTGGTTAATATAGATCTGCTGGTTTATCCAACGAATCCTTCGAATCAGAATCTTGATAACTAATTTCACAAATCCCCGATTTTTCATGTTGGTTTACTTAACCCTTTAGAGTACCCAGGACTTAATTACATGGTTTGTAGACTACTTGTCCACTTTTTCCAGTCTTTTTCTAGTCCTTGCCTTAATTAAACGGCATTAGTATGGATTGGTTTTTACTCGGCCTCTTTTATAAAGGTGGATACTATTTCAATAATTTCCTAAACTTACGTTTTCTAATTAAACTATCTACAATATTGTTATTTCGTGGGTTACTATTTAAGTTGCTATTTAAGTAAAGTTGACATTTTTGACTCTATACGTACTCAGAACGTTTATACGGGCGCTATTTGCGTTGATTACTTGAAAATTTCATCTCAGTCAAAAAATGGAATTGGGAATTAATATCCTAAAAAACGATAGTATGGCAACGAAAGTGCCCAGATTTAATCAGTTTCCTAACCGTGATTTTAGAGATATGCTCTGCGTTTATGCATAAGTAAATTACAATAGTTGCGCTGCAATTAGAAGGTATGAAGAGCTCTACCCAACCAGGATTATCCAAGATCGACAAATTTTTCAAAGAATTTTCAGGAATTTTCATTTTCAAAAAAACAGGTTTGTTTAATTACAACAATCCTGGTAGACGACCGAAACTTATAACGATAGAACACGAAGAGGACATTTTGGTTAGTATCGCGGAAAATCCTGAACTAAGCACTAGCCGTTTGGAAGCATCTATAGGAATTAGCAAATCTACAGTTTCAAGAGTTCTCCATAAAGAAACATTGTTTCCCTACCATTTTTCGCCTGTTCAAAATTTATTGTTTCAAGATTTGCCGGCTAGATCAGAATTTTGTCACAATCAACTACATAAAAAAGACGAGGACCCCATGTTCCTGAAAAAGATATTGTTTACTGAAGAAGTAACTTTTACCAGATGCGGAATTCTTAATTGGCGAAATAATCATTATTACGCCCTGGAAAATCCACACCTACCAAGAGGGCGACATCCAGTTCCACTCGATTTCCAGATTTCCAACACGAATTTTTAATTAACATTTGGTGGGGCATTGTCCACAATTTTTTAATCGGCCCATTTGAGTTTCCTCAAAGACATAATGGAGATCAATATGTGCAGTTTTTAGAACATGATTTATTACACCTTTTGGATGGTATACCTCTAAACTTAAGACAAGACATGTGGTTCATGCAAAATGGGGCGCCACCGCATTATACTGTTGCAGGGTGAAATCATTTGAATCAACGGTTTTCACATCGATGGATTGGGCGCGGTAGTTAATTCGTTAAACTTATATTTACGGGGTTATATGAAGTCTTTATTTTACCATGATGGAATCAATACAAAAAATTGTTATTTTAAATAAAGTTCGTTGTATTGTTGATATCTTGTTTTTTTCCTCGTATTTAAGGCACACTTTGTGAATTGCAGATTTGTTAGCCGTCGACAAGATGAGTAATGGAATATTAGAACACGAATATCTCGCAAATGGCGTGAGATATCGATATTGACCAAGGGTACCTTTTTTACGTGGGAATTATGACTCTTCTTTATTATGAAGTCAAAATATTCCCACCTTTATAGGGTAAAAAAATGATCGAGTTAATTCCTCAAAAAGTATGTAGCAAGGTGCTCTCTAGGAACTAGGCTCAAACAAATACCAAATTCAGATTTGTCACCTTTGAAAACCCAACTACCCCGATTTTGAACCTGACATCTTTAACCCTTTTTAAATTATCTCGATTTTTCGAAAATTTAGTTTCATTTTCAACATTGGTACCGACATATGCTCTCTCGCCAAGAATAGAGAGATACGCAGGTTGTTGTGTGTTCCACATGAGATGAGATTGTGGAACCCAACGGTTGTGTGTGTAATGACACTCAGCTACTGCTGTCTCATTGGACGCAGTCAAAGAAAATCTAACACTATATATATATATATATATATATATATATATATATATATATATATATATATATATATATATATATATATATATATATATATATATATATATATATATATATATATATATATATATATATATATATATATATATATATATATATATATATATATATATATATATATATATATATATATATATATATATATATATATATATATATATATTGTTGTTGTTATATATGTATATTGTTGTATGATGATTTTTGAAAAACCCCTTTTTTTCGAAGATACAGGGTAAACAAAATTTATGACATTAACAACATTTTATTATCAAAAGGTACATGTAAAGTTACTCAATCTACAATAAATGTTCGAAATGACTTCTTTTAGCTTTGATACAAGCATTCAATCTTCTCGTCATTGACTGCCGAACTGTTTCAAATACACCAGGGTCATTTCTAATTGAGTTACACCCAGCAATTATCCGATTTCGCAAATCATCCAAATTCTTCAATGGAGTAGCGTAAACTAATAACTTTAGATATCCCCAGAAGAAATAATCCAGGGGGTTTAAGCCCGGGGATCGAGCAGGCCATGCGTGTGGCCCAATTCGACCAATCCAGCGATATCCGTATGTTGCTGTTAAAAAATCACGAGCAACCAAACTGGAATGTGGTGGTGCACCATCGTGCATAAACCACATTTCATGCCTTGTTGCCAATGGTACATCTTCCAGAAACTCAGGCAGCGTTGCTTCCAAAAAGTTGCGATACACCTCGCCAGTAAGTCTTTGTGATAGAAATACCGGTCCAATTAGATAGTCGCCTACAATTCCAACTCAAACATTGAACGAGAACTGATGTTGAAAACTATCTTCGCATACCTCATGCGGATTTTCATCTGCCCACACATGGTTGTTATGAAAATTCCTTATTGCGTTTCTTGCGAAAGTGGCTTCATCGCTGAAAAGAATTTGTGTCAGGAATAGAGGGATGCGAAGTAAAATTTGCAATATACATTGACATAATGCAATATGTGGGGGAAAATCAACAGGTAGTAGTGCCTGAACGCGTTGAATGTGGTATGGATACAACAAATTATCCTTAAGAATTTTCCAAACTGTCCAGTGACTCACATTCAAAGTATTTGCAATTTTTCACGAAGAACTACCAGGCTCTTCCGCTATCATGTCTAGCACATTCTGTTCCAATTGTACCGTTCTTACAGTCAATGATCTTCCTGACCCTTCAGTTCGTTTCAATGTGCCTGTTTCACGAAGACGTCGATGAATGTTTTCGAAGATTTTTCGGTCATGGACATTACGGGCTGGAAATCGTTCACTGTACAATCGCCTAGCTTGTAACGCATTACCATCAGCAAGTCCATACATAAAGTGCATGTCAGTCATCTCGGCGTTTGTATACATAATGATAGAGGACTTCACTCACTATTTAAAACACGTCAAACAGTCAAAGCTCACTCAATCTATGTAAACAGATGCGACCGATGAAATCCACTTACTAGATAAAATAGCCGTTCCAAGTGATCGAGATCGACAAAAAAAAATTTGTACTTGATAAACTTATTGACGTACACCCTACTTTTATTTACATTAATGATTTCAACAAATATCGAATATGGTTGTCACAAATTTTGTTAAACTAGAAAAATATTAAAATAAATGTTCAAAAAAAGTGTTTTGGTGTTTAGTGGTAAATCTCTTCAAGTTTAGTGTTTCACACCAAAAGTTCCAATAGAAGAATTGAAGTTATTTCGTGTTGGTTATAAATCTCTTCAAGTTCGATAAAATTATATTTAAAACATTGTTCGTTTATTTCGAATTCTGGTGACGCACGTTTAATTCGAAATTTACGCATTCCTTATTTTAAATATTCGAAGCATAAACAACCGCTATCCAATACAATAGCAATTTGTTTTACATAACAAAGGAACCATAAAAATGTTTCCTTAATTATGTCAGCTATATTTTTTCAACACCTGACATTTTGGCGTATGTAAATAAAGGAATAATTGAGCAATAAAGCTACATGGAAAATATGCAAGTTTGGTATTTTTTAGAGGTTTTGCTAACACGCTAAGTTATAAAACTTATAAAAATGTCATATAAAATAAAATTAGAACGTAAACAGAACCGAAGTTTTTTTTAATAACTATTAAATGTCCTGAATATTTTTAACATTACAACGCATAATTTAAATTTAACAGATTAGATATAATTTTTATTACTTGTCTGGTATCAAAAATGTCTTTTGGTTTTGTAGAATGGTGGCGGAGAATTATTGAAAAAGATCCAATTCAGGTGCTTTTGGCCGGCAAATCAAAGTATATTAAAATCTACTTTTCTTTGATCAATGGTCAATACCATTTATGAGCAGTGTTTAGTGTGTTTAGTGTTACAGCACGCGGCACACTAGATAGACAGTACGATGGTTGATATTTATGTATCCGGAATTGGCAACAATGGCGTTGCTAGGCGCCATCTGACATATACATCCTAAAGTTTGACATTGCCGACTGTTCAAGAAATGGAATTCACTCGTGAGAATTTTCGTGTGATGATTTACTACGACTTTCGACGTGGATTATCTCAACAACAGTGCATCGATCAACTCACTTCGACTTTTGACGATGAAACACCATCTAAAACCACTGTATATCACTGGTTCAGTGAATTCAATTGTGGCTGTCGTTCACTCACGGATGAATTTAAAAAAGGTCGTCCAAAATCGGTTGTTGTGCCAGATTAAGGTATCCCTGGGCATTAAAAAGACAAGCATACACAAGATGTGGAGTGAAACATTTAGCGGATAATTTGTGCGCGTTATATATATATACATATATATATATATATATATATATATATATATATATATATATATATATATATATATATATATATATATATATATATATATATATATATATTATATATATATTATCCGCATAATTTGACAATTGTTCAAAAAAGGCTCATGTCTATCGTGTCGTTGGTTCAAAGAAATGCTCAAAAAATACAATCGTGGTACTTCAAAAGCCATATATAACGTCTACAGAGGTGACGAATTTTGAATATATGCGTACGAGCCCGAAAGTAAACAGCAGTCGACTATATAGGTCTTTCAAAATGAGCCAAACCCAACAAAAGTTGCTCGCGCAAAAAGCAGTTCGAAGCAAATGATCTATGGCTACACTACTACTAGAGAATCGTAGAACGGTAGAAGTCTGTAAAGAAACAAAAAAAAACAACCGGTGACGCACGATCACTCTTCACCATGACAACGCGAACTCTCACACATTGGACCGAACACCTTAATATTTGACTGGTCAAATCAAATTGATAAGTCATCCAACGTACAGTCCTGATTTGGCACCCAATGCTTTCTTTTTGTTCCCGTCCGTGAAGAATAAACTACGTGGTCAACGATTTTCGAGGCCAGAAGAAACAGTTGATGCGTTCAAAATGCATGTTTTGGAGATACCTCGATCGGAATGGGAAAAGTGCTATGTAAATTGGTTCAAACGTATGAAGAAGTGTATCGATCTCATAGCGGAGAATATTTTTAAAAACTATAAAACCATTTTCAATGATAAATATTTGTTTTTATTTATTATTCCGGATACCTAAATAGGAACCCTGGTAGAACATTCTTTTAGTACAATTCAGTTGCATTCCTTTGCAGTTGTGTTTTCCTTTGCATTACTTTTAACTAACGAATTGTATGCAAAAATATGGTCCACCACATTTTGTTCACTTAGTTTAAGACTACTCTAGTAACTTAAATATATGATTGTCAATTTTTTCGGGAATATAGTGAACTTCTTTTGTTCAATCCATATATACAAGGTGATTCTTTTGAATCGAGAGAAATTTGAATTGAAAGATAAAAAAACTTACCATATTAATTTCGAAAAGAGCATACATTCCAGTTCTGCGTCTTGTACTTAAATAAAAGGTTCAAATTGTTCGCTTATCCGTTCCACGCAAAGTTGGTCTCCAAAGAGTCGAAGGTCTTCTAATAGTCTCACCAGCCTGGCCTATGCGATTAACGATTAATGATTAAGAGAAATCACAAGGGTTAAGAAGAGGCGGCGACGCATCATGTAAGAACCACATGTTCTGCCTGACATTCAAAGGCACATTTTCTAGAAGACCAGAAAAATGATTTTGTCAAAATTCCATATAGTTTTCGCCCGTTAAACGATCCGTGTTGAAAAGTTGTTTGCCTAGAGGCATGAGGATTATCAACTGACCAAAAATGAGTGTTGAGGAAATTATGAATTTCATTTTAGATAAATAAAGCTTCGTCCATATCCAAAATATTTCTGGTAAAGTTTGGTTCGTCTCATGTTGTAAGAGCCACTCGCAGCACTGAACTCTGCTAGGGTGGTCTTGTGGCTCATTGCACATGTAATGGCTACAACTGATTTTCCCGCAATGTTATAAACACTTCTTTTTTGGCTCAGTTCGGCTTGCCGTGCTATTTCTCGAGAATTTGTTGTTAGGTCTTCCTCGACATGATTCAAAATTTGTTTCTCTCATTGCACATTTTCAGGTACTCTCTTTCCGCGTAGCCTTCAGCACCGGTGTCTGGCTCTTTGCGCAACCCGAATAAATGATTTCGGTAATGGGTGAACCCGAAAAGGAAAACGTGGAGCGTATAACTGAGATACAGCATTGGCATTTTAAAGGCACTCTCCATAAATTAACAACATGTTCACTAATTCACTATTCTCATACACGTTGGCCGTATATTTCCACAAAATGATAATAAAATCATAATAATGTAAATCATAATAATGTAAAGATAATAAAATAAATCATAATAATGTAAAGATAATAAAAATCCAAGCTAAAACTGACAATAAAATACAAGATAAGAAAATAAAAGGAATGCATGATTCATAAAAAAAAACGATTAACAGTTGTTTTCTGTTCGTTCTGAATTTCTGGACAATCGATTACTAATAGACAGAGTACTAATTAAATGTGTCTGACTATTGTTCAGCTCATGTGCTAGATCAACACTTATATATAAATTGTCGGTAAAAATGATTTTACTCGTATTGAGAATAGGTTCCATGAGTTGAATACCACCACCACCGCCATATATTTTAATTGAATAAGTATAGCCTCCATCAACACAAAATTTGAATAGTGTGATTATAAATCGCATAAGTTCATTTGCATCGGTATTATACCACTTAGAACAGGGTGTTCGCTGATTGATCCTTCACATATACCCTTTAACGTTTTTTATTCAGCGTATCTATTTGTTTCCGTAACTAGTCAATTTTGTGACTATTGATTGTGGCCTGTGAGACTATTGATTACTTCTTGTCGAAATCCTAGTGTTGCAGAAAATACAAATTAATTAAGTTTATCAGATATAGAAACATCACTCCAGACTACGTAACTATTTCGTGGAGAAAAAACAGAATAATCAGAATTGCCACTTCGGTCTTGGTCAGGTAAATCAGTCCTACTCCTTGGCCCAGGTATAGCCTCTACTTTTCTTTTCTTACTTTGCAAAATATCTTCGTCACTACTTGTACTGGACTCACCTTCATCTGCTTCAGATATGGGATATACGTCTGAATAGTCCAAGATGCTTTCGATATCACAACATTCAAAATCGCTATCCTCTAAAATTTTAAAGTTGTTCATCAGATAGTTTTTAACTCGACATATTTTTATTATATACTACCAAATAAAATTAAATTTTTAAATTTCCGTGGCTGTTGTTCGGTCAGAGTTGTTTTGGAGTTTATATAGTAACATTTCCGAACTTGAAATTAAAAATTCTATAAAAAAATTATATAACAGCATAAAGTGCATGGAAAAAGTAAAAAAAAAAAAGAAAAATAATATTCTTTTATATGATATAACATAAGAAATATAAAAAAAAATTCAACCCAAGACAAACTTTTGTTTCCTAGGGACCAGACTCACAAAATAACACATTTAAAAACCACGTAGCTGCGTCCCTATGAGACCAACATGACTTGGAATATTCCAATCTACTGTGGCCAAGTAGGATCACATGGTCAGTGCAGAAACCAGGGTGTGCACCGTATGATGCACATAGTTATTAACGTGTTAAAATTATTTTGATTGTTTTTGTGACGAAGGGAATGTTATTACACTAAACCATTTTCCCAGTTTTTCAAAATCATCCTAAATTATCTTCTTCAATTGTTTAGAAATATTAAAAAAGTTGATTTCACATAATGCTAAACTATTAAATAACTTTAAAACTACAACTTTTAACCAAAAAAAGTGTTTTAAAAAATTGATTTTAATGAGGCGTCTATTTTAAAGAAATCAATATAGGAACAATACAATAAAAATATTTTCCTGAGTGCAAGTTAAAAATAAAATCAATATTCTAAAGGCATGATTAAAAAACATCAATATTTCGTTGAATTTCATTTTTATTAAAGCAAATATCTAATAATAAAACTGCGTATAAATGTTTTATAAAATTATTTTAAGTTCATATTGTACTCTCTCGTGTTTTGCGTCACTATAAAGTTTAATTTTTACTATTTCATATTTTAATTCATCTCTAAAATATAATGAAGAATATCAGATAATTGTTGAATGTAGGGAGAAGTGGTGTATTTTGATTTCTGTTCACGGGCGTAGCCAAGGGGGGGGTTTTGGGGGTTCAACACCCCCCCCCCCCCGAAATAAGCCAAATATTACCTAATATTATACCGAAAAAATAAGAGGAGTGAAGAGAGTTAAATTATTACATTTGAATTGAATATATATCTGAACTAGTGGACGTTGCGCACAGTAACGTCATCTCTTGGCGAGTAGTATATTTTTGTTGTTTTATTTACTTCAAACTAAACCCCCCCAAAACTAAATCCTGGCTACGCCCGTGTTTCTGTTTGCCCCTTATTATTTTTTTTCTACTGCATACATTATAGAGCTACTAGCTATATTGTCGAATGGTACTTTCTGGCACTATGTCTAGGCCTATTTTGTAGCAAACTACGTATAGTGAAAACGTTTAAAAATTGTGTTCACTGATTCAATAAAGCTTCAGGTTTATCCTATTTCTTCCCATTAGCAAGCAAAATTTAAAATTATACCATTCTACAATCCTGCTGCTTGTATATCATTTACTTCTTTTTCGATATTATTGATATGATTAAATAATTTCATGTGGTAAAATTATTCGCAATGTATTCCCAGTCATATTCAAGTCGCATTATCTGTGGTATGCATTTTTGAATAGAACAAAATATGCTAAATTTAATGATTGCATACCATAAGAAGTAATGGGTGCCTCAAATTGAAAGTAGGATTTATATTTCCCGCCATTTTTTTGTTTTGCAGTTTATAACTCTGCTACTGTTCCGATTAGAAAATATGAAACCTTGTATGATAAAACAACATATTATTATTTTTAAAATGCATACCAAATTCAGCGAAAATTTTGTAGAGACAAAAGTTTAAACTTTTGGAATTTTTAGTCGAAAACTGTACCAAATGAATCAACTATCCGGAAATTGATTAAACATTTGAAGAAATTGGAATATTAGTTGATACAAGACCACGTGAGTACAAATGTGGGGTAAGGTCCTGTGAGAGTATTACTGTTGTTACTGAAAGTGGCGTAGAAAACCCGAAAACATAAACACTGCAACGTATATAACAATGAAACATTTTGGGAGGCTACAAAATTCAAGTTCACCAGTTGGTTTTTAGAGCATCATGAAGTAATCTTCCAATTTGGTCGACAAATCTTCAACGATCTTCAACATTTATTTTAAACTTGAAAATTTTGTTAATTTTGCTCGAAAATTTTGTAAAAGATACCAAGATTTGTAGCCGAAGCCGAGTTGACGATATAATTTTTAATATTTAAGCGTATGTATACTTCAATACCCCATAAAAATCCTAACATAAAACTTTTTAATTTCCCACAATATTTAAGCATTCATATGTTTTCTTTTTAAAAAATGTTTTTTTCAAGAAACACTGAATGCGCATGCAACGGTTGTGGTACCCCTTTCACTACTTATAATCATACCTACTTGTTTCTGGCCTTTAGGAACTAATATTTTTGAAATATTTACATTAGATATGCTTGTTTCATTAACATAATAAATGTGATTAGTGTGAAAATAAATCAGCCCATAAAAGAGCCGGATATATTTGACAAAATGTTCTTCTAATCCTTTTTCTTGTGCATTAGAGATAATCAAATATAGTAGTTTTATGCATAGAATAAACAGCAGCAGCTTCAACGGTTTTATTTTTAATTCAATAAGTGATACATTTTCGTTCTATCTCTTAAAATTTCGAGGCATCTGAAACACTTAATTTAATAAAAACTTTATAATGATTTTCCACTCACACCAAAATACATTGAAATTACTCGAGGTGCGTTTTACTAATCAAGTTAGCATTCATTTTGTATACAATTATACCAAAACCTAGTGCGATGAAAAGTATCAAATCCACTGAAGCAAAACAAAATTACTCCTTCATGAATAAAATATACAAAGGGCAGTATGGCATAGGCCCTTTGTCTTTATTTAAAATGTTTTTACATTTGTCTGTTGCGATGCTTCGTACATATCTAATAATTTCCTAGCTTTAACATATCTAAGTAATTTTAAATTGTTTAAATCTACATTGTGGTTAGTTTTATATTGGGCAACCGCCAATCTGTCTGGTATTACGAAGGTAGTCTGAAAAGTTTCCAGCCTCAACATAAAGATAGCGTTACTCGTCAAAAATATTCTGGTAATATAACTAACTATATAGCGCATGCGTTGAAAGATAACCTTGAAAATTTCAGCCATACTGGATGTTCAGTTATTGTTTAACAGTCATTTATGTCAGTCGATGTTAGTATTTCTAAAAGATAAAAAAAATTGAATATCGAGCCGTTATTAAATTCTTGCACTTGAAAGGCAATACGCCTACGCAAATTAAAACCGAAATGAATGATGTTTGTGGGAACTCTGCTCCATCATTTGCCAAGGTGAAATTTTGAGCAGCTGAATTTAAACGTGGTGTGATCTTTTTGGTTGACTATGAACATTTTACATATATAACAGCTTATACATAACAGTTTAACATATAAGACATCTTATACATATATAAACATACAATACAAATAAATAATATATTACGAGGGTTGCTAAGTTATGTATCGGGAATAATAAATAAAAATAAATATTTATCATTGAAAATGGTTTCATTGTTTTTCAAAATATTCTCTGCGATGATCGATACACTTTTGCATACGTTTGAACCAATTTGCAAAACACTTTTTCCGTTAAATTCAGGTATCTCTAAAACATTAATTTTGAACGCATCAACCGCTTCTCCTGGAATCGAAAATCGTTGACCACGTAGTTTATTATTCAAGGGCGGGAACAAAAAGAAAGCTTTGGGTGACAAATCAGGACTGTACGACGGATGACCCATCAATTCGATGTTGTGGCCGGTCAAATATTGAATTGTTCGGTCCGATGTGTGAGAGCTCGCGTTGTTATGGTGAAGAATGATCCTCCCTGGTTATTAATATCCCTGGTTGCATTTTATACAACCAGCTTATTTCTTCTTAGAATTATTTATTCAAAGACTTCTGGCAAACAAATGGTTGTGTACCATTCCGAACTGACCCTTGTGCTCAGTGGCACTGGCAGAATCCAACGTGCACAAATCTTTTTCATGGCTAAATGTTGCTGTAAAATCTTGTGTATGCTTGTTATAGTAATGCCCAGAGGTGCCTCAATCTCACGGTATGTCACACGACAATCTTGCTTTATCAGTTCGCGCACAGTATCGATGTTTCCTGACACAACAACCGATTTTGGACGATCCTCTTTATCATCGTCCGTGAGCGAACGACAGCCACGATTGAATTCCCTAAAATAGTGATTAGTGACACTGCTTTTAGATAATGCTCCATCGTCAAAAGTCGAAATGAGTTGATCGATGTACTGATGTTGAGATAAGCTACCTCAAAAGTCGTAGTAAATCATCGCATGAACATTCTTACGAGTTAACTCCATTTTTTGACTGAGATGAAATTTTCAAGTCACTATACAACATAAATAGCATCTGTATGACTAAAAGTTCTGAGTACATATACAGTCAACAATGTCAAATTTTACGATGTATATATCAGATGGCGCCTAGCAATACCATTGTTGCCAATTCTGGATTCATAAATAGCAACTCTCGTACACTAGGCTCGTACGTTGTATTGGCTTTCTTCAATGTTATCGATAGTGGTTGCAGTTTTTGGTTGTCCTGAAATTTCACACAGTGAAAGATGGTAAAACATGGTGCAGAGCACACAATGTTGCAGAGTACCCATAAACAGCATCCATCTCGGCTTTAATTTGCGTATGCGTATTGCCTTTCAAATGTTTCAAAAATTTTCAAACGGTTTGATACTCGATTTTTTCCATTCTTACAGAAACACTAACATCGGCTGCCATAAACGACTGTTAAACAAGAACTGAGCATCTAATACGGCTGAAATTTTATATTTCAAGGCATGTGCAATTATATTACCAGAATATTTTTGACTAGTAACGCCATTTTCACGTTGAGGCTGGAAACTTTTCATACTACCCTCGTGTATCTTAGTTGAACCATTTATTTGTTATATTTTGCCACTAAGGCCTTTTTTGTTTGACCAATATATGTATTAATATAATTATTACATAATATTTCATAAATTCCATACCTTTCATTTTTTGGAATATAATTTTTAGGATTACCCAAAAACTCTGTAATTTATTATTGGATTTATATAATAATCTTATATCAATTTACTTAAATATTTTGTCAAGTCCACATGTAAATTGGAAATCATATATGATTGATGAAAATTTTTGTTCTGTTTTCTCCTATAAAACTTTTTCTGTTTTTTCGTGTAAAGATTCTTGAATAATTTCTAATGAACATAATAATTCAGTTCTTCTCTTAGAATCTTTGCTGTGGAACACTAAACTCAAGTCTTTGAGTCTCACTCAAAGCGCGTTTCGCGCTAATCAGTTTAAGCATCATCAGGAGGTTCATCATCATCGTAATATGGTTAACGAAACGCGCGTGAAAGATTTTAAAGGCGATTTGGTGTTTAGTGATAAATCTCCATAAGTTTAATCATAATAACAATTTAAATTTCAGGGAAACCATTAATGTTATCTACATTCCTAACATAAACCTTTTCACTCATTTTTTGTGTGATAGGAAACTAGTAAAGTAAACGGTAAAATAACAAACTTAAATTTCTCATTTTATGTAAATTTCATCATTAATGTAAATTTCAGTGTTACTATATTCTATGAAAGTATCAAATTCCAACCTCCTATCTTCAAAGGTTCCAAAAGGAAAATTATCGAATACCTATGTAATGCTAATAAATATTATTCGGTAACTTTAGTCTGTCGACTTTTTATAAATATTTCCTCATTTTTTCTTCTTTATGAATTTAAAGTCTGTCTAAAACGATGAATCAATCTTCACTGAGAGAATATTTCATGAATGAAAATAGCAAGAAAGAAATATCGATCATAATAGCTTACCTATCTAGATAGTGCTGTCCGTTATTATAAAAATCAATTATGTTCCAGTGTCTTTATTATTATTAATACTTTAATACTCAAATGGCAGCTTTAATGGATACATTAACTTTGTGTAATCCTAATGAAATAATTTAATTTTTAATTTCTTTTTTGAAGCAATAGCATTATCTTATCTCATTTTTCATATATTTCTTATATTTTAAAATAAATTATATTTTCCATTAGATCTTTACTTCGAACAGTCTCATTTATTAACAGGTTGTTTTTTAGGTTAGATACCAATAATTCAAATGTATTTCTTGATTTTTTGACTTCAAATCAGTCTTTCTCAGTTCTATCATAACAGTGATTGATTACTGTATATTAATTAAGTATAGTAATTGCTCAGGTCAACAAATTTACTTTACTACAAACTTTTTTGAGTTAACATTGATGAAAATAGGTATTTATAAAGTTTTTTGTAGTGTAGTGTATAAAGTGTAGTGTATAAAGTTTTTTGTAGTGTTTTGTTCAGCTTATGTTGAAGTTTGGAACCAAGTAGCTCCGATTTTTTTTTGACAACCACAGTTATTAAGTAAGGTTCACTGGTAGTTGTTAAAAATGTTGGGTCACAACTGATGTTCTCAGAAAGTTGTGGATCGGATCCTGATGAAGAATTAGAATCACCGAGAAACACGTTGTTTAGGTTTAAAGGTGCGGTACCGGTAGTTCCTGGCTATGAGGAACTCGTTCAGAAGGCAAATTTGGATACTGAATATTGTCCCTTTGCTTTTTTGAAATTCCCTCTGTTGTAGTGATACAAAAGTAGCAATCACTTACATGGTCAGCAGGTTCTCTCTACACCATGGGAAAAGCAAATTGCATAGAATTTTTGCGATGCATCCACTGCACTAAATTTATGTGACAACTCACAAAGCAAACACGAAGAGCCCAACTGTTATCTTGATCTTCAATTTGGCACTTAAAATATTAAAGAGGCTTTTTTGACTTCCTCGGATATAGATCTATCTTGTGACTTGAAATAAATCGTCCGAATATATAACAAAACATATTAGCTGGATTTTTGCAAAATCGACGTCTATAACTTGCCATTTTATATAAACTTAAAAACTTGACTGTGCTGTAAACGAGACAGAAACAAACAACTATAGAAAACAATAAAAGTGCCCTTAAAAGTTTGTAGAATATCGTGGAAATATCCCCTCTACATTGTCCAGTCCACAGGCAAGTATAAATAATTTGAATGAGCCCATGATATAAAGGAGAAGCAGGTATGTGAAAATGGGAAGTGCTAGGCCATTTCAGTGAAAAGGTGTTTAAATAACTACCTAAATAAAACGCAAAAAGAACGTTCTCACCAATGTTACAAAAATCATGTTGATCTGTGCTATAGAAAACTCAAATAATGTGTTACTCGCTCTGATAATGTACTGATTCATTCAATTTAAAAGTTTTCTGAGCAACCCAATTAAAGGTTAATTTTTTCGTAGCAATCGAGAATTGATGGCTTGATCAATGAATACCAGGTATTTGTTGTATTATTTTGCTTTCCTCAAAGTTAAAGCGTAGTCAACCCAGATGTTGATACATTTCTAACTCATAAACATATTTGGAAATAAACGAAGAACTATGTTTAAGAGAAATAATGTATTGTTGTTACTGTTAAGATGATTTCGCTTCTTCCCTTCCTGATATAAGGCCTCTTTTCCTCCAGAGCATTACTACCAGAAATCAGTTGCTACTAATAACGCTTAGAATGTATGACGCTCAACTGATCCCACCATATACAGTATGTTCTTTCCTTACTTCCCTTCCCGAATAAGTTTTTCCCTTGTATTAACTGGTGTTTTAAAAACTATATTTTTTATGTAACCCCATAAAAAATCACAAGGGTTAAGATCTGGTAACCTAGGCGGCCACGCAACTGACGCCCCCACGACCTACTTACTTATCAGGAAAAGTTATGTCCAAGACCTTCCACAGTTCAGTCCTAAAATGGGCTGGTGCTCCATCGTGGAAGAACCACATGTTTAACCTGACATTCAAAGGCACATTTTCTAAAAGACCGGGTAGATAATTTTGTAAAAATTTGAGATAGTTTTCGCCCGTTAAACGACCCGACAAGATAAAAAGCCCAACAAGAATACCGTTGACTATTGCCTCCCATACATTGGCCGAAAATCTATGCTTAAAATTGGTTTGTCTAGAAGCATGAGGTTTATCAACTGACCAAAAATGAATATTGTGAGAATTGTGACTTCCATTTCGGGTAAATAAAGCCTCGTTCATAACCAAAATATTTCTAGTAAAGTTTTGATTCGTCTCATGTTGGTGTAAGAGTCACTCGCAGAACTGAACTCTGTTAGAGTGATCTTGTGACGCTAAGGCTTGAACCCGTTCTACATGAAATGGGTACAACTGATTTTCCCGCAATGTTGTTATTTTTTTTTTTTGATTCAGTTTAACTTGCTATGCTTTTTGTCGAGTACTTGTTGTTAGATCTTCGTCGACAAGTTTCAAAATTTGCGCCGTCGCGCGTTTTCAGGTATTCTAGTATACGTATTCGTCGCACGTATTCAGGTATTTCAGGTATCTGAAAAAAAACGTTCAGCGTATAGCTGAGATACAGCATTGGAATTTTGAAGACAATGAAGACAATTGGCATTTTGAAGACAGACAGAAGACACTCTCCATAAATTAACAGCATGTCAAATAATTCACTATTCCCATGCACTTGGGTTATTTTATCTTTCCAAAAATTACGGTAGAAATCCACTTTAAAACTGACAATAAAATACAAGATAAGAAAATAAAAGGAATGCATGACTCACAAATTATTTAATTTATATTTTAAAAAATGATATTTAAAAAAAAATGGAATTAAAAAAAAATTTTTATCGAGTTTAATACGCCGTTAAAAAAAGTCTTAACTTAGGAATCAGCCTGTATACAACAACACATTTTTGGAGTCGATATTTGGATTAGCAATACTGGTTAATAACCACTGGATTAACCCAGGATTTTCTTTCTTTGGATTATTACAGTTAATCCACTTTTCGTCACATGATCGGCATTTCGGCATATGATCATAATCATATGCCGGTTTTTTTTTTTGTCGGGAGAGAAACAACCCAACAGCATCAAAACGCCTACTCTTATTCCTAGAGGTGAGTTCGTAGGGAACCCAATGACTCTTCCGTTAAATTTTCTCTATCTTGTTTAAACGTTTAGAAATGCTTTAGAGTATCGCTTCGAGTTGCTGTTCGAGCATCATCCTTCACTTTTTTTACACTTCGGAATGCCATTGAAAGTGACCCAAACTTATTAGAAAGGATAATAACATGTGACGAATCGTGGTATTTTTACTTATGATCCTGAAACGAAGCGCTAATGCATGCACTGGAAGAGCCCAAATTTACCGAGAACCAAAAAAGCTCGAATGAGCAAATCAAATTTCAAAGCGATGATTGTTTTTTCGATATTCATGGGATTGTGTACCTTCACTGGGTCAAACTATTAATCAACATTACCACATTCACGTTCTTGCTGAACTCCGTGAAAGAATAAGGTAAGCGACCCGAATTTATCTCCACCAAGACAATGCACCGGTTTATTCCGCCATTGCCTGTCAAAAGGTTTTTAGCCAAGTACAGCATACCAGTGTTAGACCATCCATCTTATTCGCCGTACGACGTCTATCTGTTTCCTAAGGTGAAATCTGCATTAAAAGGAACAAAATTTGAGTCCTTGAGCGGAAAACGCGTTCTGAAGGCGCTGAGAGAAGAAAACTTCCAGCACTGTTTCGAACAATGGAACATTTGCATGTAGCGTTGTGGGGATAGAGGAGGGGTGTATATTGAAGGTGATAATAAGTAAACATATATGAAATCAATATAAAATGTTTTATAGCATTAGTTTCGTTATTTAATAGTCACACCTCGTATTATAAACTCTATCAATGCAGATAAATTAAGATTTGTTGATAGAAGTTCAACTAGTTCGATATCTACACAATGCATATACTGCATTAATTATGTATATATTTTAACTGAACGACAAGAGAAAACGGACCACAATAGCTTATTGATCCACTCTGGCTCTTCCACTGTGTACCCGTTAAAGAGGGCAAATTACCGCCGCCCATTGTGTTTTGATTTCCTAATTAATATTAAAATGTTCGTAGTAATTAAAAAAATAGTCTCCATTGAACGGATATCGTTAGTCGAACGGATTTCCAAAGTGATTGGTTAATTTAAATTTAATTTGCACATTTATTAAATTTCGTTCTAAATCAAATGGAATGCCCCTTTTAATTAAATTATTTTTAGCGAATAGTCCAAAAAGATATTTATGTTAAATTATTTTACTGAATTATAAGGACTGACTGAAAAGCTTGTGGAACGAAAATAAAAAAAAATAATTTTCTTAAAATATTCGTTTATATTTTTCAACATAATCCTATTTGTCACTTGCAATTAAATCAACCACACATCCTTGCTAAACATCAGAGCCAATAAATCAGATATTGATATTTTTGTTCGATAATCCTTCTCCATCTCTCTAGTGGCTGTATAATCATGCGCACATAGAATTCCTGAGGTTTCTGACCAAAGAACTGATCCAAAGGATTTTTCCTACATTTTTGAAGTCCTACATTTTTCAAAGAAGTAAAGTTTTACCATCTTCTAAACCATCGTTTCTCAACATTTTTAGTGTCGCGACCCACTGAATAATCAAAAAGTTCAATAAAAACGTTGCGACCTCCTCACTAAAATATGTAAATTTGAAGTTCATCAAAGTTTTACATCGGCCGGTTAACACATCGACGATTCGTCCTGTTTTCAGTATCGTGATTTATGAAGAACCGTTTAACGGAACAACCTTAACAGAACTCCTACGAGCGTGTTCACACACTTACGAATCGTGAAAAAAAGGAATCTATTTGTCACTATACTAAATGATGAATCGTCAATGACGGTTGTATGCGTAAATGGGCCGTTACACGTTACACACTACCGAACTATAAGACTTGTGTAACCTCTTGTTCTTTTATTACATTTACTAGTTCGAACCTGTGCCCTGCACTTACCTGCACTTGTACAATAACCCGCTCGCACCTACAGCCCGCCCATGCGAGACGGATCATTCCTGTCCTGAGCGCACTTCCTGAGGGAGGTTCGTACAAGCTATGCGCTTTGGTAATTAAAACAAAGAAACGAGACGAAGAGTTTTATTGCTAATTAGATTTTTATGAAAACAAGTACTACGATTTCTTCTCTCACTCAGTGGTAAATAAATTAATAACAGTTTTGTTATAAAATAAATTAATAATATTAAATAAAATGGACAAATTTGTGCTAAAACGAAATTAAGTTTGTTATATTATCAATTCTTCTACTGGAATGATCGATGTGAAACACTAAACTCAAAGAGATTTATCACTAAACACCAAATCACTTTTTTTAAAGCTCTAGACGCACGTTTCGCTAACCATTATTAGCTCATAAGGAGATGATGTTATCTAATTCTAAAACTAAACTATGTTCTATTTATATGATCACCCTAATTACTAGCTACTACATACAAGGAAGAAAAAGAAGATTGACATGTGACATACCATGAGATTGAGACATCCCTGGCCATTAGAAGATAAGCATACATAAGATTTTACATGAACATTTAGTCGTGAAAAAGATTTATGCACGTTGCATATAAAGATGTGACGAATCTTGGATTTATGCGTATGAATCCGAAAGTAAACAGCAGTCGATTGTATGGGCCTTTCAAAATGAGCCATTTCGAAGCAAATGGTTGCCTGTTTTTTTCGTACAAATGAGCATGTCGCTACAGTGCCACTAGATAATCGTAGAACGATCAATTTTTAATAGTACACAACCATTTGTTTGCCAGAATAATTTGGAGAAGTAAGAAAAAACAACTAGCGTCGCAGGATCATTCTTCACCATGCAAACGCGATCTCTCACACATCGGACCCAACAACTGAATATTTTATCGGTTTAAACATCGAATTGATGGGTCATCTGCTGTAAGTCCTGATTTGGCACCCAATAATTTTTGTTGTTGCCGTCCTTGAAGAATAAACTACGTGGTCAACGATTTTCAATGCCAGAAGCGTTTAATATGTTCAAAATATGCTTTGGAGATACCTCAATCGGAATGGAAAAAATGCCATGAAATTTGGTTCAAACGTATGCAAAAGTGTATCGGTTATAGCGGAGAATATTGTGAAAAATAATAAAACCATACTCAAGTATAAATATTTGTTTTTATTTATTATTCCGGATACATAAATAGCAGCCCCCGTAATGTACTGTACAATATTATCTTTTGGCATTATTGGTTCTTACTTTTTTGAAGATACCAATGAAAATGCAACTACTTTAACACACAACCTATAACAAGGTTTTCTTTTGTTAATGACTTGCACTAGCACTTGGCTTCAACAAGATGAGGTAACTGCTCACATCGCTTAGACAGTTGCTTCTCAACCTTCAAATATCCTTAATCCTCCTTAACCAGAAAAATCGTTAGATTTATCAGCATATGATTTTTATTTGTTGGGTTATTTTTAGATAAAAGGTCTGATGCTTTGATTCTCCACAAAATATCGCGGACCTAAAGCTCAGAACTTAACAAGAAAAACCCGAATACCAGTAAATGAGAAACATGTGTTTTAAAAAGGAAGTGTTTATAAAGGAAAATACATTTTAGACGTTTAGAAAAATATAAAGTTTTTTCTTCTATAACGTAATATATTCCAATTTTTTATATCATATTAGCCACTCAAGTTTTTTCAAAATGTTCAGTGTTATTTATCAAAATAAACGACGGTACACCAAGTGTGGCGGTTAATAATTCTTAATTTAAAAAAAAATAACATCTTTAATTTGGGAGAAAGGTAAAAATTAGTTTGTTCAAAATATGCGCCATTGCTAATTGCACATTTTCCCATCTCTTTGGCAATTTTTTTATGCCCTTCCAGAAAAACCGTAAATCTCTTGAGGTAGTTCAGACATCAAGCCATTTTTCGATATCTCTGCAATTATTGGAGTTATTCATGGAAAGTGCGTGAGACGTCGATGAAAACAAGTGGTAGTCGCAAGAGGCCAAATCTGATGAGTGCGGCGGGTTAGGCAAGAGTTTGCAGCCAAATGCAGAGATGGTGTCGTACACTGGTCGCGTTCTGGTCGCGTTTCGATCAATGCATGGTTTCAATTGATCATTTGTTGACGGTAGCGAACGGTATTAACTATTTCACTCGGTTCCAGAAGCTCATGGTACACGACACTCTTCTGATTTTATCAAATGCACAGCATTGTCTTCTTTCCAAAGCGATTCAGTCTTGCGGTCGATGTTGATGGTTATCCTGGGCCAACCCATGATTTTGTGCATTTTAGATTCTCAAAATATATCCATTTTTTATCTCTAGTTACGATCCGAGGCAAAAAAGTATTTCTTTCATGCCGAGAAAGCAAAACGTCGCACATCGTTTTTCGCTCCATGTGTCTGTCGTTCAGTTGATGTGATACACATTTTTATGCTTTCTGGATATTTCCCATGGCAAGCAGACAATCACAAATGGTTCGGCGACTAACATTTAACCTCTATGCAATTTATTGCTGAGTTTGCATATTGTCTTCTTCCAACAATGCTTGAAATTCAGCACCTTCAATTTTTTTTTCGGTTGACCTGCCCGTTCTTTGTCTTTCAAATGGGAATCACCACTTTTGAATCATCTAAACCAACGCCCACAAGCATCTTTCGTTGGGACATTGTCATCATAAATTTCCACAAGTATATGACGGCTTTCACACCCGCGATTTCTTTTAATTGAATAAGAAAAGCAGTACGTGCCGTAACTGCTTTTTATTTGGGTCGAAACTCGACATGAAAAAAATGTGACGCTAACTCGAAACCGTTTAAATATTAATGGCGTTTTGAAAGGTACTGCCGTAGCAACAAAATGACATAAGAGGTGAACCAACCCTTGTTTCCAGTGCCATCTCTTAAAAAAAATTAAAAATTATTAACCGCCACACCTGGTAAAAATGCTAGTAAAAAAAAAGTAATTTTGTTTAAACAAGTTTTTTATGGTGTATTATTGTCATATTTTAATATTATTTGTAAAAATACACTTTTGACTGATTGAAAATGTATTTTATATGATGCCAGTGGGTGGCACGTTTATTGAAAAACCATCAGCCTTATTCTTTATAGTTTCAGAAAAGCTCTGAAACACCCATACTGAATTTATAACTGTAATTTATTAAAAAGATAATTTTTATTACTTTCTTTGCTCCATCCATCTCCAAGCGAGAAAGAAAAAGGTTTCGAAACTTGTCAAAAAAGTTTGTTGATTGCTCCGAGGCATCAGACAAAACATTTATCATCTAGATGTATTTTAATGTGTTTAATAAGAAATTTTATGTTTCATTGCTCCCTGTGAAAACGCAACAACTCGGAGGACACGGGGTGCATGTCAATCGATAGCACCGTGTTTATGGTATGTAGCGTTATGGAGCGGTATGGAGCGTTTCTCAGGAATAGACCATGAGTTGTGTGTGCGAGAATTTTACTAAAACAATGATTTGAGGCTCATTTTCATCCCAACGGTTATGTAAATAAGCAGAACTGTCATTACTGGAGCGCAACGAACCCGAAAAACAAGCATCAAAAACCTTCACATTCGCCTAAAGTCACTGTATGATCGCCCCGTACTTATTTGAAGACGGCCGGGGCCCATAGTTAGAGTCAATTCAGAGCGCTATGTGAAAATGTTGCACAATTTTTTGGTACCTGAACTGCAAAACTTTGCTGGTTATAATCAAACATGGTTTTAGCAGGGCAGAGCAACGTCACACACTTCCAACACATCTCTGCCACGAGTTTGTGAAATTTTCCCAAACAAACTGATCTCCAGGAGAGATGACATAAATTGGCCTCCACGTAGTCTTGATTTGGGCCCTGTGAACTTTTTCTGGCGGGGCTATCTAAAATCGAAAGTTTATGTCAATAAACCGGGTTCTTCGGTGCAGTTAAAAGTTCTTTGGTGCAGTAATTTATAAACTAGACTTTGGTAAAGTAATTTCATAAAATGTGTATATCAATAATTAATAAAGGTTTTTTCATATCAAAAGTAAACTTTCTTTTGGGACACCTTGGGTATAGTAGAGAACAAAACAATGTAATACACGGTTTTTATCATAAGAAGTATTTTTGGTATGCTACTAAACTAAGCAGTAATCTTGTTCCGCTAAAAGTGCTAAAATGTCACGAGTTTTTGCACCACGTCATTTCAGGCAATTATCTAACCGGTAAATTTAAATTTTAGTGAAATAGCCAGACGCTACACATTACTACTTCTATTATTGTGACGATTTGGAGAAGATTTATACACTAGTACTAATTTGTATCGTAATATAATATCGCCATGGTGTGAACAACAATTACAAAATAAATTCAATAACAAATATTTTTCACAGTGCTTCATTTTTTTGTATTAATATTTTTATTTAAGAAACTACGAGCGATACTAAGGAGTCAAAATAATTATGAAATTTTTTTGTTTCTTTAAAACTTAAATTAGTTTCAAAAATTCACAATTTTTATTTGTAATACTAAAACAAATTTTATAATTATTAATAAATTATTATGTATTTATAAAAAGTAACGAGTTTTCTTCGTTATTATTAACACGTGGTTATATCAGTGTATATTGTTTATATGTATGAGAATTTTGTCTTATACTTAAAAAATAGAAAAATCCGTGACGGAAATCATTCTACCATAAGAGACTCTGTTTAAGAACGGTTGAAAATACCATTTTTTCATAACATTTTTCTAAAAACTAGACGGTGAACGGTGAAAATTCAAAATTCCCGGCTTTGCCGACATGCAATATATATATATATATATATATATATATATATATATATATATATATATATATATATATATATATATATATATATATATATATATTTAGTTTAGTTAGCAACAGTTAGTAGTAAAAAAATTCGCCAAAATATCATTTGGCATCTTCGGTTTTAACTATCGCGAGGTTTGTGACTTTCTCGGATGTACTCCCGGCAAATACCTAATACATGTTTTTCACGGATGGAAACAAAGCTATTTAGCGATTGGACCTACAGCCTAACGTGGGTTCTGAACCAAGGTCATTAGCTACCGACAAACCCAAACCAGCACCCCCCTCAGGCTATCAACCCTTGGTTATGTGCCTTCCCATAAGTCTATCAAAAAGCCTACCGACTGGCGAGTGACCAACGTAGAACACTTCTCAGAAGGCACCCGCTCTTAACCAGCCTTTAACTGGTGTGACTGAGGGGTAATTCGTTGTCGGATTTTACACTCTTGCCTAGAAACAATCACACACATTTAGATGTGGATATATATGGACGTCTGTGTATATGTGAGTGTATGTAAGAGTGTGTGTAGGATAGGAAGGGAGAGGAAGAATTAAAGAAAAACACCCATCCGAGCGCTGGAATCGAACCAGCTACCTTTGGATTGCCAGGCAGGCGACTAATCCACCAGATCACCGCGGTCGGCCATCCGTGAAACAGTACACACAAACATATATATATATATATATATATATATATATATATATATATATATATATATATATATATATAAGGCGCGTCTCGCGAAAAACAAGACATTTAAAAAAAAATTAATATTTTTTTTAATAAAATCATTATTATTTTTATTCAAAATAGTCTCCTTGCGCGTTAAAACAACGTTTTGCACGATCAATTAGGTAACGAATGAATTTATGACCTCGGCTAAAGAAATGTCCTTCAGGATGCGGTCGACGCCGACGTTGAGTGATGGGACGGCGCATTATCGTGTAACAAACACCAGTGGTATTGCAAAAAGCACTAGCTGGTGTTGTGGCCGCACATGAAGAACACGCGACAACAGGCGCTTTATAAAACCAAGATAAAACACAGCTATATTCGTTTGACCAGATGAAAACAACTCCTTGTGCACAATTCCCTCCGAGTAGTGGAAACAAATCAACATTGTTTTGATCTTTGACTTCTCGAGACGGCTTTTCTTCGGATTTGGCTTGCTCGGATAGTTCCATTCGGCACTTTGACTCTTGGTTTCTGGATCATATTGAAAACACCACGTCTCATCACTAGTAACAATGCTGCCTTTGAAGTTTTTATCATTTTTCGTCAAATTAATTGTTGGATTGGATGCAATTTTTATTCGTCAGTCAATGTGTGTAGAACAAAGCGTGCACAAACCTTCCGAAGTCCCAAATGATTGTTCAAAATGCGATGAATTGAATATTTGGACATGTTCAATTCCATTTCCATGTATAGCAAAAAAGATTTCGGTTGATTTTTATAAATTTACGCACAATTTCAATATTACTTTAAGTAACCACGGAATTTTTCGGACCAGGATGTTCGTCGTCCTTGATGTCCTCACGACATTTATTGAATCGCTTCAATAACTCGTTGACTCTGCCACGGAAAAAACAATCCTCATCATACACTTGTTTCATTAATTGAAACGTGTCGGTGAATGTTTTACCAAGTTTAAAACAAAACTTAATCTTTGCTCTTCATTCGATGTTCATTTTTCGACAGATGGTTTAAACACATTGACACTTTAAGCACGATATCTTGTTTCTAATCATCCGAATGTCATGAAATTTTGTCAGGACATCAGTCAAGGATGCACTTTTTCAAAGCTTACCTCCGATTGTTCAACGTCCCCGATTGTTCCCAAAAAGTAAGCACAGTTTATGCTAGTCACTAATATAGCCACCCAAACAGTCACTTTCAGTAAATGCTTCAGTTTTCTGCTCGAGTAGAAGCATTTTTATTTATGGTCACCTCCGTTGAAGTGGATATTGTAGAAGTACAGTTTGAAGTATATCTTTAAAATTCATCGTAAACATGTTCACGTATGCTAAAGCAGCCAATCGTCTGCGTATTTGGAAGTTTAAGTCGTCTCATATAAAAGGTCTAATTTGCTCCACATATCTGTTCACGTATTGCATTCTGCTGCCGTCTTACTATTTTTATATTTAGGGTAAAATAATTTTTATCGAACTCTCGTATACATGTCTGGTTTAAATTCATTCTGCGGCACTGATTGATTTCGTACAATCCGTACTTAGCATGACTAAATACATAAGATTCACCTATTTTGACTTCAGTTATATTTTGATTGCAGACCAGTGTAAATAAATCTCTCGAAAAACTGGACATAGAAATTGTCTAGAAATGTTCTAGGGTGTAACAAAAGTATTTGCGTTTTGAGGTATATATATATATATATATATATATATATATATATATATATATATATATATATATATATATATATATATATATATATATTTCGACTTATTTCATGCATTTTAAAGTTTTTATCAAAAATCGTCGACTGAACATTTCGCAGTGGAATCATTTTAATACTGAAGAAAGAATGTTTATTTGTAGGAACAAAAAGTTGCAATCGCAAAGTTACAACAAAGGAAAAACGTAAATATTTTTGTTACATCCTAGTAATATGTTACAAAAAATCTAGGGAAATCCAAATGACAAAATAGACAAATAGGAGGATTTGCGAAATTAGTTCATAAAATCCTGATGTAAAGTATATTGCCCAAACTGTGAGGTTGAAGAGTATACAAAAAATATATTGGTCGTGTCACATATGCTGGATTTGACCAATTTTTCGTTGTTTAACATGAATCAGTACATGAGAATGATATAAATATTAGTAAGACTTCAGAATTTTTAGAAATGTAAACAACAAAAACAATAGAATTTTACAGGGAGTCTCATAATTTATCCACCATAGAACAACTGGTGATAATAGAGATCAAAATAAGAGGATTTAATCAATAAATGTTTTGGCAAATGTTAGTTATTAAAAAGATACAGGGTATTGAAAGTGAAAATAAATTTTTAAAAATTAAGATTATTTAAAAACAGTTGAAGATAGCAGGTTTAAAATCGGGGTAGTTGGGTTTTCAAAGGCGATAAATCCGAATTTGGTACAACTTGAGCCTAGTTCCTAAAGGGCGTTTGCTACCTACTTTGTGAGTGATTAACTCGCTCATATTTTTTTACCTTATAAAAGTAGTAATATTTTAATTCAAAATAGAGAAAAATAGCATAATTTCCGCGTAAAAAACCCTTGGTCAATATCCATATCTCACGCTGTTTGCATGATATTCTTGTTCGAATATTCTATTGCACATCTTCAGGAAAAAAAAACATTAAGATGTCAAAAATTCAACGGACTCTATTTAAAATAACATTTTTTTTAAAATTTACTTTAATAGGTGTTGAAAGTGTCTACCGTTTACCTCCACACTTCCGCAGCCTCTTTATTAAATCATGCATCACATCTGAGAAGGCTCTTTATTTCTTATAACATTGACCGCTTGTTTAATTTTTTACAAATTATTTAATACCAACTCAAGATTGGAGAAATTTGTTTCTACCTATGTTTAATAGGAGAGGTAGAAAACAATGACAGTTGTCATCGAGACGTAATAATTTGTACACAACATTCAAGGCCCACTTTGTTAATTGCATATTTTTCAGCCATCGACAAGATGTGCAATGGAATATTCGAACACGAATATCTCGCAAATGGCGTGGGATATCAATATTGACCAAGAGTATCTCTTTTACGTAGGAATTATGACTCTTCTCTATTTTGAAGTCAAAATATTCCCAGCTTTATAGGGTAAAAAAATATGAGCGAGTTAATTCCTCACAAAGTAGGTAGCAAACGCCCTCTAGGAACTAGGCTCAAACTAGTACCAAATTCGGATTTGTCACCTTTGAAAACCCCACTACCCCGATTTTGAACTAGATATCTTCAACCGTTTTTAAATTATCTCAATTTTTCGAAAATTTAGTTTCCTTTCAACACTCTGCACCTTTTTAATTACAAACATTTGCCAACACATTTATTGACTAAATCAGTTGCACCATGGCGAACCACACCCGGTATATGTATAAAATTGCATATAAATGGTAAGAAGTAAGAAAAGAAAACCGTGACATGCTTCACAACTTAAGATCGGCATATAAATAGATTCTAATTTAATGTTATCATTAGATTTGTTATTTCTTGATGATGCTCATATAGTTGGTAAAACGCGTATCGAAAGGCTGGAAATGGTAAGAAAAACGCGCAAAGGCTGGAAATGGTGGCGCAGTAGCCGCGGCGGACATTTGTTCGAAATTATTTTCAAACATTAATCAAGGTATCTAATTGTGTTGTTGTTTTAGTTCGGACACTTTAAAAAATCGCCCTCTAGTAGGCAAATATTAATCAACCTTTGATTACTTCATTTTTTAATTTAAAAATACTAACTACAATTATCTTTGTTCAATATAAAACGTTTTAAAATAAATAATCTACAGAAATAGCGTCCGAGTACTCGTAAAGTCGAAGCCCTCCCATCTAGATTGTTCAATTAAACTTGTTTTCAACGTCTTCGGAAGGCTGTTATCTAATTTTCTGACAAAACGGAAATTTAATTTTTCTAATGAAGGAAACCAGGCAGTCCAAATTTACCCTATTGGACTAATAAAAAGTTGGAGCCCTTCATCCAATTTAAGGCTCAACATGGGCGTGAAATTGTTTTATTTATTGCCCTTATTATTATTCAAAGTTATGTTTAAAATTATATGTTTGCACGAATCGATGGTGTGTTTTGTTTTAGTATTATGCGCTGGTTTGTGTTAGTCATATTTATCTTTTTAATTTTGTTATAAGAACCAACGATAAATGTACTGAATTGCTTCTATTTTCGAAAACATCTAATGTAATATTTAATGGAAGTTAATTAAATATAGTTTTTCGTAGTAGTGAAGTTCGTCTGAATAAAATACGGAGTGGGTTAATAATTTTTATACTTAATAAAACCGTTACTCGGGCAAATCGATGGCCGCCATCTTAGAAATTTCTGAAAATATATTCGTAATATAACCGGCTCACGGGATCGCAATGCGCTTTTTGTGTTTTTGTTCCACGTCTTTTTTGTATTTAAATATATATATATATATATATATATATATATATATATATATATATATATATATATATGTATATATATATATATATATATATATATATATATATATATATATATATATATATATATATATATATATATATATATATATATATATATCTCTCTCAAGGGTTCAGCAAATGTTTATTTAGCTTCAATTTTTATATTTGTCCACATCAAAATTATCTTCAGAACATCTGCCACTAAATCAATTCTTATACATTAACCTTTGATATGAAAACTTAACGTAACATAATGATGTTTTCATGCATACATGCATACAGTATAACATAAGGATATTTTCAGAAAATGTTAAATCACTTTGACAGCCTTACGGTCTTATGTTCGCAATTATCCGAGTTATGTAGGCTTCCAAGGCGTCAATGGTTGCTGGTTTATCGGTATAGACCAAAGAGTTAACATAACCCCAATGAAAATAATCTAAAGACGTTAAATCACATGACCTTGGTAGTCAATAAACAGGGCCGTTCCTCGAAATTTTCTCACCGAATTGTTCCATTAACAAATCGATTGTTGCGTTGGCTGTATGGTATGTGGAGTCGTCCTATTGGAACCACATCTCTTCCAGATCAGTACCATTTAAATTCGAAATTAAACAATCATTAATCATCGCTCTATAATGATCCCCATTAACGAATTGATAAATTTTAATCTTCATCAACACTGCCAGCACTATCGGAGATATTTTCTTCGGAACACACAGTTTTTTGCTTTGTTTTTGTTTAGTATCGAGCAGCGTGAAGTGCGTTCAGAATTTATCGATGATTCGGCAAATAGAGCACTCGGTTGGGAAATTATGTGCACCATAAAAAGACTATGTAAGTTTGGCGCACAGAATAGTGATTTTGATAATAAATTTCGACAATGTGCCAGCGTTGCTCTGATATTAAACGTTCCATTGATTGACATAATGATTGACATGATGATATTTGCCAATTTTTTTTGCCAACACAAAAGTATATCCAAGAAACTAAAAAAATTTTAATCTATTATCGACTACATAATCGACACAACAAAACACTAAATTAAAATAAATTATAGTAAAGCGTATAGACATATATAATGCGGATGGCATACAATGAAAAAGCAAGTTAGTTAAAAGAACGTGAAACACTATTTGTCCAATGCTAAAAAATCGAATGATTGCAAACAAACTAGACACAACTCGCATTTAATACACGTATCTGAACTTGCTCAACGATTTGAAAACAATGTTGATATAAACTTGGCTAACATAAATGGGAGGATAATTGTGACTGAAGCAAGGAAGCTGTAACAGGAAAAATGAATGAGACTTATAAAGCTACACAATAATGTAGAATTCGTAATTCTGTTGATACCTATAGAATGTTAAGATGAGAGGAAAAACGCATAGATAAAAAAAAATAATAGTCAAAGCCAAAATACACAAGTCACTATGGGACACTTGGAATAAATCCCCGTTTATCAATTTTTATTCCAAATATAGCTTATACCTGGTATATTCTTGCATTGTAGAACAGGCAACTTGAAAAACATTGAGATCAAAACGAAATTAGAAAATCTTATAAACCAATTAATAATTCGATGAAAGAATATAAATTCAGAATAAGTATTTACGGAGATAAAAACAGAAACCTACTGAACAACAAAGAAGATATAATACCTAGATGACTGGAACACTTCCAAGAGCTTCTACACAGAGATCAGCCGCTCGATATCTAACGAAAATAACAGCGAAGAAGAGACAGAACAGACAGAACCACCTACTCTAGAGGAAGTGAAGAATGATATCAGAAAATTCAAGAACTGATCCCCTGGAAGCGATGGATTCCCAGCCGAAATATTTAAATACAGATAAGAAAACCTGACACATGTATATAACCACATGTATATAAACCTGACAATAGTATGTAGGTAAACAATTCCAACATACTATTTATGATTTTTTGCAGTTGATGTGTCAGGTTTTCTTAGCAAGCATGCTTCCTGTCCACATGAAGCAAGCATGTGCTAACGCATGCAGAGTGGCAAGTTGAAAGGCACATTGAAATGTATATTGGACCGAACTACTACTGATGTATTTTTAACAATTATCAATTTTAGGAATGCATAGTTTACTTAAACACTTATACAACATTTTCAAAGTGAACAATCAAGCAGATCACTTTTAGTGCGTAAAAATTTATAATATTTAATAAGATTTATAATTTGTCAACCCAATATAAAATATAGTTACAGTTATCCAAATTTTACATCAAAATTTCAACTTTATTTACTGCCTACAAAATTAAAATAGCCAAAAAGGAAATTAACTACGTCAGAAAACTTTTCTAATTTCATCGTTTCGAGATTGAAAATATCGATAATCGTACTAATTACATTAGATTGTAGTTTTCATAAAGAAAAACAAATTTCTTTTTATATTTTATTAAAAGTTAGAGATTAAAATTAAAAAAATTAAATGAGATTATTGAACAACATAATGCAGAATGTAAGACTAACAGGAAAACTAAGAAAAAGAAAAGAGAACTGAGTGTAATAAATGCTTACCACAATAGATTAGTTGTGTAACCATCAGAAATGAATATTATGCGACTTTTTTTGTAAATAAGGAAGAATTTTTTTACGACTTTCCTGAATTAGATCTGACTAAAATAACTGCTCAAAGACATACTTATTTGTATATATTTCAATGTTTCAACTCCCCAGGACGGATTATTGTAAAGGGTGTTACAATAAGAGCGCAAGATGTGAATTTTAAATAAAACATGGTTTTCTGTAGCAAAGTACTGAACGATTTATTGATTTATAATATAGATCTTTGGAAATTATGTATGGAACAACACATCCAGGTAAATGATCGCTACGGCTTTTGTGGCACACGCGTACTCTTCTTGAGAAATTTTTAATTACGGTTTTGCATTCAATTTCGGCCTTTAGTGCTTGGGTAGTCGTGAGCTTGTTGACGGAAACCTAAGACTTCAGAAAACCCCACAAAAAAGTCCACAGCTGTTAAATCGCAAGATCGTGGCGACTATTTGTGATCACTCAAACAGGAGATAACACGACCAGGAATAGACTCGTGCAAAACCGTCAAAATTCCTCTGGCATTATGGCCAGTGGTACCGTCCTGCTGAAACCACGCACCTTCACAAGCAATATTTTCCAATTGTAGGACAAAGAACTTGGTTGTCATGCCACGATAAAATTTACCATTTACCATTAATGTATTACCTAGCTAGTTCTCAAAAAAAAAATAGTCCAATGATTCCTCCAGACCACAATGCACACCAAACAGTGAATGTTGGGATGCATTTGTTTTCCATGAATCATTCATGGATTTTGTAAGCAGGGAGATGCAAATCTTTAGTGAGAATACGGTAAAGAGTAGCTGCTAAAATATCGAATTATTGTGCACGATGACGTTGGACTCTCGGCCACACTCTCACAAACTGCCGTGATGTTTTGTTGTGCATAACCTCTGTTTTGACCACTACACGCTCGTGTCGTGTGTTTTACATCAATAACTGAACCAGTACTTTCGAATTTTTCGATTATTCTTTTCACAGTTAAAAATAACATTATTTCTACCGAAAATTGAACGCACGGACGCAATAAGGACGCTTTGCTGTATCGTGTAGCGCTCTATGTTTATTAACTTGTACCTGGCTCTTATCGACCTGTTACAATTCTTGACCTGTCGATTCATGACTACCAAAATGGCGGCCAATTCAAATCTTGCGCTCTTATTGTAACACCCTTTATTAGTAGCACCCATATTCTAGGTTCCATAGATCTGAAAAAACTGAAGTTCTTGACTTCTTATGCTACAAAATAACATCCTTTCGATTAATTAGTTTTGGACGTTTTCGAATTAAAACAAATGTTTAGTCTCGCAAGCTTGGCACAATAATTTTCAGCATTTATAGTTTCATTAGGATACAGAACCTCATAGCAAATAATTCCTCCAAATTCCCACCAAGTACCCACCATACTGACACTTTTTAACCATTGTGTTTTCTTGCTTGTATAGAATACACAATTTGTTGAATACCAACACAATGTTGACTTTCCACCTAACGAACCTCATAAAGCAACAAGTGTCGTAAATGTTATCTAGACTTTGTTTCTTCCATTCTTATGATGGACTTTACGTTTTTGTTTAACATAGAGAGAGAAACTCATCGCTGAAGATTTTTCATGACATATTGGATTTGTTTCAAGTTGCTCTAAAGCCCAATCTGAAACATTACTACGCAATTAATGGTCATTTGGCATTGAAATGCAAATTTTTATGAAGAACATTTCGTGTAGTGTCATAAGAAAGCCCAAGTTCTTTAAAACGACGGTGTAATTGATTGTTCTGCATTTTCATTCACACTATTCAGCAATAGATTTAAATTTTTGACGGGCTGAATTCTTAGCATCACAAACACTACCATTTGTTTCGATTTTTTAAATTAAATTACGAATAGTAATCTCTGTAGATCGATTATGCTGACCATAAATTTCACGTAACCCAAATAGATTCATTATAATTGTAATAAATTTGAACAATTTTTAAACGCCATACAACTATATATATTTTTATGATGACTTGTTAAACAATACTAAATACGAAAAAGAAATGGTTGTTATAACGTTTTACAAAAATACATAGTACTAGTTTAATAACCTTTTATTATATTTATATGCTTGTGTATTGAGAACGTATAGAAATATAGAAGCATATTTCTGAATGTTTGTATAATTCTATATATACAAATATATATTTCTATATATATATATATATATATATATATATATATATATATATATATATATATATATATATATATATATATATATATATATATATATATATATATATATATATATATATATATATATATATATATATATATATATATATATATATTATATATATATATACGAGGGTTGATCCAAAAGTAAGTTTCCCAAAGAGCTGCAGCAGCGTTGGAAGCTGCTAGGCGAAATTCGACAACACCGCTGTGCACGGCAGATCCCCCACTCCCTTTTCCGCCCGCGAGCGCTGCGCTACGCCGCTCAGTCTTGGCTCAGCAGCCGTTCGCGATGGAGCCTCTTATTGTTGATCCCGCCAGGTGCGAAATTCGATCGGTTATTCGGTTTTTGCATGCGACAGGAATTCCACCTGTGGAAATTCATCGAAAGTTGACACAAGTTTACGGCGACAAGTGTATGTCCGTTCAAATGGTCCGACATTGGTGCAGGGAATTTAGTGACGGACGGAAGGAGGTTCACGACGAAGAGCGGAGTGGAAGACCTGCAGTTTCGGAGTCGATTGTCGAGAAGATCGAACGCGAAATGCTTCAAAACCGGAGAATCACCATCCGTGAACTCGTTGATAGGATTCCTGGGAGTTCTTACGGTACAGTGGAAAGAATTTTGACTGAAAAGTTGGGGTATCACAAGTGTTGCGCTCGATGGGTACCGCGCATGCTGACAGGAACACAAGGAGAAACGCCTCGATTGTGCTCGACAGTTTCTTCAAAAGTGTCAAGACGATAAGGAAGAATTTTTGGACTCCATCGTGACCGGTGACGAAACGTGGGTTTTTCATTTCACCCCCGAAACCAAAGAAAAGTCTAAACAGTGGCGTCACTCAGGGTCACCAGTCACAAAGAAGTTCAAGCAAACTCCTTCTGCTGGCAAAATCATGGCCACTGTCTTTTGGGATCGCAAGGGGATACTGCTGATCGAGTTCCTGACACCCGGGACAACAATAAACTCGGACAGGTATTGTGAGACACTCACTAAACTCAGGCGTGCTATCCAGAACCGCAGGAGAGGACGCCTGACAACAGGTGTAACGCTGCTTCACGATAACGCCCGACCTCACACTTCCCGCAAAACCCAGGAACTTTTGGAGCAGTTTGGATGGACTGTCATGCCCCACCCACCTTACAGTCCGGACCTCGCGCCCAGCGACTATCACTTGTTCCCCAAGTTAAAAGAACACCTGAGTGGCAAACGCTTCCGGAACGACGAGGAAGTGAAACAAGAGGTGCAGCGCTTTCTTAAGGGTTTGGCGGCGGAGGTGTACGACATGGGCATACAAAAGTTGGAGCACCGTCTACAAAAATGTGTTGATCGAAATGGCGATTATGTCGAAAAATAGAGGAAAGTTTCATCTTTCCGACGATGTAAATTTTAATGAAAATAAACATAGTTGTCTATTTGAAAAAATGAAGGGAAACTTACTTTTGGATCGACCCTCGTATATATATATATATATATATATATATATATATATATATATATATATATATATATATATATATATATATATGTGAGAGGGAGTCGGTTTAAGGTAAAGTAAAGTGTTAGGGTTAGAGGAGCATCAGCAACTAGGCTATTTAGCGACTGGACCTACAGCTTAACGTGGGTTCCGAACCACGGTCATCAGCTTCCGACAAACCCAGCCCAGCACCCCCCTCGGGCTATAATACCCTTGGTTATGTGCCTACCCATAAGTCTATCAAGAAACCTACCGACTGGCGAGTGACCAACGTAGAACACTTGTCAGAAGGCATCCGGCCTTACCCAGCCTTTAACTGGCGTGACTGAGGGGTAATTCGTAGTCGGATTTTACACTCTTGCCTAGAAACAATCACAAACATTTAGGAAAGATAAACGGACAGAAGAAAGAAAAATAACCATCCGAGCGCTGGAATCGAACCAGCTACCGCTCCAGGAGTCGGTTTAAGATGTAGGTTCAGTTACTAAACAACCTTGATGATTGATGGGTCTTTCTCCAACTTAAAAATAAACTAAAGTAAATTATTCTAACTATAAGATGATATTTTTATATCGAACCGTTCATGATTTATCATCATTAATGACCTGGCATTCTTTATAGTCCCCTTGTATGAACAACTTGTTGCTGACTTTTTACAAAATTTCCTAATCCTTTAAACTTCGCCCTTTTTTCAACCACCAATAAAAAAGTTAAAAAATATCTTCCACCTTAATAAAAAAGGTTGTTGGCTTTTAAAGGAGCTCCAGTAGCTGTAAATGAGAAAGAACAGCGTACCCCGAGGTGATTCATGTTATTTTTTAGTCTTTAATTTCGAAGGGAACCGAAAGAATATGATATTTTTACTCGGTACATATTTACATAATGGGAGATTTACATTAGAACGTGGAAAATTATTCAACGATGTTTCATTAGTAATAGCAATAATTGATACTTTTACATATCATTTTTTTTTTTGATAAATGCCAATAAATAAATGTGAATGAATATGAACGAAAATCATACAAAAAAAATGAAAGTCTATTTTAACCTTAACTCAATTTTATCCACGCCAAAAGTTCTCCATACACCTGAATAAATGGTAGTCCGATATTTTAACATTCGCTTTATAAGGTGGATGAGATTACACATCTCATCTCATCAGTATACATAATTCCATATTTCAAATATTTGTAAGTTCTCCGGAATGTCAACCTAACCATAAAGCAAACGTGCCCGAATTATACTCACTTCATCTGAATCATTGGAAGTGTGAATAACAGCATAACAGATCCTATCACCTAATTGCAGCCATAAAAACAATACATTTTTAATTACCTAGTAATGCTGCTTAACTATTTGTTAAAAATCATTTTCTAAATAAAGCTCGAAATGTTTATGTCAAAATATATGAAGATTCTAAGGTATATTTTGATACTAGATGACTAAAACTACACCAAACCATATCCCTATGTGTAATTAATACGATTTCCGAAACGACATAATGTGAAATGATTCTAATTCGACGGCTCGCAGGTTGAAATGCAAAAAAATGGTTGCAATCTAAAGAATGCTTCCGCAATCACGTCATTTATCATGATGAGTAAGACCGGATCCCTTCCGAGGGATTTTCTATATTAGTCACTCGCAAATCGATAGGCTTCTCCAGTGACTGAAGGATTAAACACAAACGAAGGGTTGATAGAACAAACGGGATGTTGTTCAGTATTAGTTACAAGCTGAAAACTATAGTTAAACTGTAGATTCAACTGTTTAATAATTTTAGTAGTTGACGGGTTTTTAACTAAAATTAACCTAAAAATAACAATATTCCAAAGTTTATTCTGATATTAAATGCTTAACATAACGGATAATTTTTTTAGTGTGTCTTCCAATAGGGGTCGCTGTCAAACGAACTGTCAGTTTAAGCGCTTCTAGTGTCAAAATTATTCAGTATAGTCTGGCAAATCATAATGAAGCGTTTAGCATCATAGCAACGCTTGCAAATTGTCGAAATTTATTATCAAAATCAGTGTTCTGTTCGGCAAACTTACAAAGCACATTTTATGGTGTACATAATCGCTCAACCGATCAAACAACCAAACCGACCAAAAAAACTGAGCGTTCCAAAGAAAATATCACTATTGTTGCTGGTAGTGTTGATGAAGATCCAAATGCTTGTCCAAGAACTCAAGTCGGAAGACCATGGTTTGCGTCGTACTTTCGATGAATGGGCTCAAAATCAATTCCAAATTGACCAAGAATTTGCCACCAAAGTTTTGTTCAGCCACGAAGCGCATCGCAACATATAAGATTAAACTAAATTCCAGACCCATCACTAAAGCACATATACTTGCATTCTAGAACCCCTTCTATTCGAGCTCGGCAATATTCTAAGCGACATACAAGATGTGTCGCTGTAAGAATAAGCACCCAATAAAAACGACAACCACCTATCCCCGTAGCAAGTAAATGTTGTCGATTAACTTCTTCGAATCAGTCCCACCTGCTGCTGCAAGAATTGATGGCATTCGGCTCGTTCTTGGATAATTCTAGGTTGACCAGAACCTCATAATAATGCATAACTCTTATCCAAATATCACCTTGTGAATGTCCTTATAACTGTAGAAGCAGCAATATCCAATCGGCTCACTGTTTTATCGCTTTTCAAATTCAGATAGTTATCTGAAACGATGTTATACAGGAACCCATGGCATTTCAGCAGTTTTAATAGAATCATAAATATACTTCTTTGCTTAGTATCATATATAAAATACTTCACAACATTATATAAAAATTAAACAGTTTGCTTTGCTATAATTGCAAGTACATCAGAAACATAAAGGTAAACAAACAAAAAATGTCTTCTGTTCAAGAAATGCTATATAATGGTTAGATTTTCACTTTGATTCAGCTATATGCTGAGTATTACACTTTTTGGTTCCCAGGTATATGGTAATAAATAGCTAAAAATACCACTATCAATAAGGGAAAGTAATTTGTAAATTGAATCAAGGACTCACTCATTACATCACGTTTAACAAAAAGTTTCTTTAAAACATGTATCCAAAATGCAATCATCTCCGCCACAAACAGGCCAAAACTATTTGAAATTTGCTTTTTTGTCACTTAACAAAGAGACTTAACATCTCCATTTTATGTAAGTTTTTGGTTTCATTGACCTCTTAAGGTATTATTGAAAATAAAATATGAACTTTTATAGCCATTCATTCCAGAAATTTGGTTTTTATTATATAAAAAAGAAAAATTACACATTATTGTCGTTTAATATCAAAGTTATAATTGTTAGCACTAATTTTTCACACCATTACAGTCTTTAACAATTCACTTCATATTAGAAGCACATGATTAATTGTTTTATTAAATTATTTTCTCACGAAAGAAGCTCTGTCGGTTGGTAAAATATTGTAAAAAAATTGGTCTTCTGTGGTTTTGGTCAATAAATTGTTCATAACATTTTTGTCTGGGTAAAAAATGAGCAGGTAAGTGTTTGCTCCCTTTATAAATGATAAGGTTAACGTAATTGTTCTTCGACCTCAGGACTGATTTCTCGCTATCGCACACATTCTTGAAATTCTGGAACCTCATTACCCATTTCCAAAAGTATTTAGGAAAATTAAACAAATGTTGTCTATCCGGAACCTACTTTTCTGGATATCATTGTTCGTAAATACGCCTAACCTCTTCGAAATTTCGAAGAGCTTCTCCATAAATGAGAAACATATCGTGATATTCGCGTACAAAATTTATCTTTGATTGTTAATGGAACTTAAGTACAGACACTGGCATACATATATATAGTACTATTATATTGCTAATATCTGTAAGTGGAGGTGTCACAGACTAAGTGAGACAGCAAACGTCTGCTTCTATGTCTTTTTCTACTACCGGGCCGTTGTGCGCAAATGTCACGATAAATAAATGTGACACAAAAACATAAAAATTTGCAAACTGACGCAGGTTTATAAGCATACTCAATTTTCGGACATGGGCATAAGACTCAAAGTAGTAGTGAGAGAAACAGACGCATATATGTCTGCACCGTCATGATTTCGCCGATCTCCATACCTTGCTAGCAATATAGTAGTATTATATATATGCTGGCATATACTGAAATAATTTTTGTCGGAATGCTGAAGTAACAATATTTACCGTTTGTTTACGATGTTATCACATCGATGTTGCCTGAAGTGCGTTGTGACTCTTAATTCTTAACAAAATGTTACACAAAATGTTATTTCTTATAATAACTTTTCTGTTGGTGTTTTAATAATTTTGCATTTTTTTCATAGGAACACTTTCACAGATGTTTGATACAAAAATTTTAGTAAAATTATAATTTCAAACGTAATTCTGAAAGAATATGTATATTTCCCATCAAGAAACATCAAAACCCGACTAAATTTCTCACTATTGAACATAATACATGAACACTGAACAGAAGTATATTGTTAATACACATTACGTGAATGAAAGAAAATTTTTCAAAATTAGGATCAAGGACCCTCGAAGGTATTTTATTTGCAGCGGTTTGTTTCTAACATGATGTTCTTGATTTATTTTATGGCAATACATCCAACAAGTAGCTGATATGGACAAAAAAAATTGCTCATTCTACAGATTTTCCAGGCACATATATTATTTACATCGAAAAATAAGTTACCTCTGAAAAAGTAGACAGCAAAATCCACTCGTTTTTGGTAAATTGGATCCATCGCCATTTTATATACGTTTTTTTTTCTAAAAAAAAAATATCTGCTCTAAGAAGGAGCCCTAGATTTTTTACTGAAAATGAAAGAAAGGAAAACGCAAAAATTATACAGACAGCTTACAAAATAGTTGTCTCAAAGTGACGATTTACTATCTATATAAATATATATTTTCTATATAAATAATGAATATATACTACATTAAGATTCAGACTTGCCAAACTGCGTAAATGGCAGAATTGAAACCTAAGTACTCACGTTTAATTCAATATACGAGGTCTGTAAATAAATTTACAAGACTGATGCCGTACCTTTCGATCTGGCAGCACTGTTGGTTTCCTCCTTGGAGAGAAACCAAATAAACTTCTGATGCGTCTTCGGTATGAGTTTGAGCTCAATATAGTCACTTAGTAATCCTGAAAATGAGTGAAAACAATTTCGGTTAACGGTGAGCTATCAACTTTAGTTTCAAACTTGGGCCCAGTGTGACGAGAGCTTTTGCAAAACCTTAACAAATCTATGAAAATAGTGTTTTGTCGAAGGCCCAGGTTGTCAGCTGGTTTAAGATATTCCCATAAAGCCAAAACTTGATTGAAGATGAATCTCACAGCAAAGGGTCTTCAACTGCAAGAAATGATGAAAATGTCCACACAATCCGGGATCTTGTGCGATCTGATCAGTTGTCGGTCAGAATGACCGATGAAGATTATCAGATTTTATCGTTTATCAGATGGTTTAACCAATCGTTTAACCGTTTCGTTTCGACGTTTAACGTCGACGTTTAAAAATCGTTTAACGTTTTCAAACGTTTAACCAATCGTTTATCAGATTTTAACCAATGAATTAAGTATGAAGAAAATCTGCACGATTTTTTTTAAACTTATCTAAAACCAAAAGGACAGCAGGAAAACAGGTCTTATTGAAAATGACCCTCATTTTCTGTTCTCGTCCTTAATGGATTTTTGAGTACGACCTGGAAACGAAGAGTGAAAATTAGCAAGAATGAGCAAATCAAAAATCAAAAGCATGTTAATTTGCTTTTTTGATAGCAGGAGATCATCCATAATGGATTTGTGCCTAAAGGTCAAACGGCAAACCACCATTTACATCGTAGGTTCTTGAAAGGCTTTGAAAAAGGGTCACTCGTGTGACGCTGAACATTAAGATTACCATAGTCACAACAATACGCCTTGCCACACAATTTGGATTCAATTAACGATTTCAATTAACTAGTATTAAAGCATAAATGTGGCTCCGCAGCTATTTTATTCACCAGACTTGAGTCCTTGTGACTTTTTCCTTTTCCCAAAATGAAAAGTTCAAAGTTCAGTTGAAGGCGATTCCAGTATTGCTATAAAGAGTAGATAAACGGTCACCAGAGCCATGTGACTTTTCAAAGCAACTATTTTGAAGGAGACAATGTAGAATTGAATAAAAAAATCGAAAAAATCGGTCTCATTACTTAATTTACACACCTCGTAAATAGACCAACAGCTACTTTAATACCACTGAAGGACAATTCAATATTATGAGTCACAGGGTCGAAACGGCAATATTATTCTCTTTTTTATAACTTTATAGTTGGCTTATCTAAAAACGAACATTCGCTGCGGCTACAATCGATATTAGGCGAAGAAGCATCATCGCGGGTGACTATCTTTAGTTAGTTTAGGAAATTTTGCAACGGCGTTCATTACAGCTCGATAACGGATATAGTGAAGATCTATATACAGGAAGAACTATGGCAGTTAGTACATAAAATATAGCCCTCAAAAAAATAATAAACGGCAACCCATATTAATAAAAATAAAATATGGGAGATACATTTGGAATTGAATTCACAGTTATATGCAGGATGCTTTATATTCGGATACTTAATATTCATAAGACATACTGATACATGAAGAATGTGATAGCTAAAATGATAAATAGAATCAAAATAAATTATGGTACTCTCTTTTTATATAAATCAGTAAAACAAATTTAAAAACCTTAATATGTAAATCAGTTGTAACGAATTATTTAATAAGAGCTTCAGAAATTTCAAGTGCCAGCCTAATTGAAATATAAATCTGACTCAAAGATTAATGTCTTCAGTACATTCTGTCAATTCACCATGCCAAAATACACAATACATGAATTGGGCTCTAGAGCAGTTGGAAGGTCACCACCACTTTGGGAAAAAAACAATATTCTCCGGCGAAGCGCACTTCTGGCTTAACGGATTTGTGAAAAAAACATAACTGCAGGATTTGAGACGATTAAAATCTTCCAATAATTCAGAAGTTACCTCTTCTTCCTCAGAAAGTAACTGTTTGAAAGTTGCATTTTTTGCCTGAACGAGTGATTGTATGTTTTCGAGACCATGAAATTGTAATATATCCAATGTTGTAATAACTAACAGAATATCTGTGGTCTGAACTGATAAATGTGGACAAAAAACTTTTCTTTCAACAAGACCATCCGTTTATTGCATGAAAGGAAAAAGCTGCTAATACAAATATCCCTAGAATAGATGCTATTATGGTGTCTAGCTTTTTTTTTTTGTTACCAATTCGGACTTTGTTTTGCTTCGCGTCATGTTTTTGTCAGTATTAATATTATTTTATGTAGATTTTTTAAGGTAGATAAAGTTTTATAAAAATATATCATTATAAGAAAGCTAAAGACTTATGAGGATTGATACATTTATTTTTATACAAAAATATAATAAAAAAGAAAACGTTTTATTACTAAAAGTGGTTAAAAGTAGGCAGGAATGTTAAACATATATAATAAGGTGCCTAGTTTGTTGGCTTTGAAAAATTTTAACGAAACATTATAAAACCACTTACACAGTAAATGAAAGTAGATATTCTTGATATTTTTTTATTTCACATGAAAAATCACATCGACCAAATGTTGCTGAGCAACACTTTCTTCATCTTCGAAAACATAAGGTCCAATTATTCGTTCGGTTTTTATAGCACACCAAACACACCGTTATGCGAGCTGAATGCAGGGGTCTCTGGTGCATTCTTTTTGGGTTCTCGTTACCCTAAAATCGACAGTTTTCTTTGTTGATGAAGGCACAAAGCTGGAAATGTGCTTCGTCGGTCATTATCAATGTGGAAACAAAATTCCCATCATTTTCTGTGAGGTTTATAAATGTACGTGAGTATTCCAAACGAAATAACCTGGCCCTATCTTCTGGATAAAATGCTTGGACTAACTGAATCTTGTACCTTATCACACTTATATTATAGATCATGAATTGGCTTTGTGGCTAATTTCTCTATGTTTTTTCTTGTAGAAGCAGTTTCAGTTTCAGCCAACAATATATCCTTATCAAACTCATCAGATCTTTTAGTACACCGTTAAATTCACCGTTTTTAATTTTTTTTTAATCAACGCTGAGATCTATTTTTATCCAAGGCACCAGAATAAACAGAACACTAAATATCAATATATTTAATTAGAATATAGTTTATGTTATATTAAGGTAAATTACAGATTAGGAGATAAAAAATTGTTAAGAAATAATTTGAAGAAACATTAAATCAGAAATAAATAATAACCGAACAAGAAATAGAGAATAGAAACATAGAACAGTTATGGAAGTATTTCAAAGAAAAATTAATAGAGGCAGCCAAAGAAGCAAACGATACGGTGGACAGAGAAAATAAAAACACAAATGAAAAACAAAAAGAATAGATGGAAATATTATCTAATAAACAGTACAACGGAAAACTACGAAACTTACAAAAAGGAACGAAAGAAAGTCAAAGATTTAGTAATGGCAACAAAGGAAGATAAATGACCAAATTTGGGGAAAAGATGGAAATGGACAGTAGAACAAACCGGAAGCTGTTTTACAAATTTATGAAAACGCTAACAAAATAACAAAACGAAAACAGTAACTTCATCAAAAATAAAAATCAGGACATATTAACAAAAGAAATAGAGGTCATAAATATATACAAAGAGCACTTAAAGGAACACCAGGAGCTATTAAACGAAGGAGAAGTACAGAGTTTAAATTTACAGATGGAACACAAGTATAAGGAAGAACAAAATGTAAAACAAGTAATAGAATTGTAGGAATTACAGCATTCAATAACGAAGCTAAAATATGAAACAGCACCAGGATATGACAAAATAATAGACGAAATGTAATGATAAAAACAATGAGACAAAATAATATCAGAATACTATTAAAGATATTCAATAAAATATGGCAAGAAGAAACAATCTCACATGACTGGCAAATGGCCTTAATAATACCAATACCCAAGAAAGGAGATATGAGAGACTGCAGTAACCACAGAGAACTAACACTATTATATTATCTAAAATGTATGTGGCACGCAAGATAACATATTCTTGATAAAACAATTATCACAAAAAACTAATACAAGAAAAAAAGCGTTTACTTGGCAGTCCTTGATCTAGAATAGGCTTTTGATAAAGTAACAAGATAAAAAGTATGACAGATATTACGAGAAAGGGGTGTTGATAGTAAAACATTGCAGATAATAGAAAAAATATATAAGAAAAATATCAATTCAATTATTAGCAAAAACATGACATCTGAGATATTCAAGACAAAAGGAGGCCTAAGACAAGGAGGATGTCTAAGTCCACTGCAGTTCATAACATTTATGGATGAAATAACAAAAGAGTACGTATACACGGAAAAGTAAAGAACATAGTGAAGTAAAGGGACCTCCAAATAAGTGACCTCCAAGTGTTCGTTGATGATGTAGCCCTCATCGCAAGTAATGAAACATATCTACAAACTAATTTAGTTTAGAGTGTGGCACGAAGTGCTGGAAAGAAACAGAATGAAAATCAATAAAAGCAAAACTACACTAATGATGATAAGAGACGAAGTGAAAGAACTAAACATAGAATTAGATGGAATTAGAATAGACCATGTGAGTACATTTCGATATCTCGGAGTGACAAGAAAATAGAAATTGATATCACCACAAGAATAAAAAAAAACACTACAATTATTCCATATAACTAACAAAAAAATAATTAACAACAAGGAACTAACCAGACCCAATTATTAAAAATTAAAAGTATTTAAAACAATATATAGGCTAGTGCTAACGTATGGATCTGAATTCTAGATACTGACGGAAGTCGGGAAAAATAAAACACAGGCGATAGAAATGAAATACCTGAGAAAAGTAAGAGGACAAAGATGGATAGAATGAGAAACACACACAAAAGAGATGACCAAAAAATAAAATCTACATTGAAGTACATAGAACAGAGACAGTTAAATTGGTGGGGACATTTACAGCGAATGAGAGAAACTAAACCAGTAAGACGAATATGAGAAACAGGAAGAGAAGGAAACCCAGATTGACTTGGGACAAAGTAAAGAGAAAAAAAATAGAAAGGACGAACCCGAGAAAGCTGGCAAGGAACAGAAGAGAATGGATTGTTTGTTTGTGTATATATCTACAATGTAAATTATTGTCAATAGATGGAAATGTATTCAAATAAAAAACGACATTACTTATGGGTATACCTGATCGATGTTGGCAGGTTCGAAAATAAAATATTGGTGTTTGAAGATGATCTAATGCAAACCGCAGTTAAAAGACAGATTGGATGTAATACGGAGTAAATAATATACACTGTTTTTTACAGACCCATTGAATTAAGGATATGGGTACTAAATTTAGAGTACAAAAGATTGTTATAACATAATGGTATACATAATATTATCTGCTTGACATTCAAGATTTGAGAAAGACGAGATTAGTATATTTCTTCTGCCGTCATATATTTCATCGTAGGGTAGTATTTCAAAACTTCTTAAGGAAAAGCAATATTAATTTGTCTGTATTTTTTTATGTTTGAAGTAAATATAAAATATATTTAAACAATCACTGAGATTATTATTAAATTGAAATTAAGCCCACAATTATCCCACAAGACTTTCCAACATTTTTCGATAACTGGAAAAATTTTTACATTAGAATGTCTAATATAATTTTCCCTGTTTAATATTTACCATAATAAGATTTAATTTTGTAAACGCCATTTCGATCCCTTTTCATCGCTTTTATAAAGTTGGTCCAAAATTTGTATAAAATAAATCTCAAAACCAGAAAATAATTGGGATATAAAATGTTTCAAAACTTTTATATAGCAAATTTTATTGGTCCATTTTCCTGTCATGTTTCAAGTTATTTTTTGGCAACGGAACGCAAAATTGGTTTACTCGATTAATTAAAAATGAATTGCTAGAAAATTTTGAACTAACCCATCAATTAAAATTAAACGGATATTTCAAAATATACCATTTTTCAAAACGAAGTTTTCTTAAACTGCTGCATAAATATTTTAAAAATAATATCTCTCAGATGTCTTCGTCTCGCTGCTTTACAAATATTAAAATCCTTTGACGGCAACTTCCTCTGCAGACATCTCTTTAACAGTACAGAAGTATGAATCAATCACTCTCCCCCGCAACTACAAATCACTTTCTAACAAAAATTTTATAAGGATGTTATGGATGGTAATTCGATACTATCTCCATTATTTTCTTCATCTCAAGTTACGTCATTTTTGATTTGTTTATTTACATATATGTTTAGATTAAAATAAATATCATCTTTAAAATTAAAAACAAATTGGAACACTCATTTCAAAGGAAAGTTGAACACATTACGAGGGTAGTCTGAAAAGTTTCGAGTCTAACACAGAAACAAGTATTTTTTTCTCAAATTCAGTTTTATTTCTCAACATAGTCTGCTTATAAGTCTATACATTTTTCCCAGTGATGCTCCCATGTCATCAGTCCGTCCAATTAGTAGTTGACATCTTGTTCTGCAAAATAGTGGTTTACGAATATGATGGCCTCCTCATTCGATAAAAAACTGTAATATCCGAGAGAAACTTTTAGTCTAGGAAAGAGAAAATAGTCTGGTAAATACGGTGAGTGGTCAATCAATTCGAATCTCAATTCGTGAATTTTTGCCTTGGCGACTACTGAAGTGTGAGACCGTGCATTATCTTGATGGGACAAAACTTTCTTTTTCTTCAAATGCGGCCAGTTTTCCGCAATTTCGGCCTTCAGCTTGTCAAGCAATGGTGCGTTGTATGCCCGTGTTATTGTTTTTCCCTTTTCAAGATAGCCTACTAACACAACTCCATGATTACAACAGTCGCCATTACTTTCCCGACGGATGGAACAGTCTTCGCTTTTTCGGAGTCGATTCACCCTTCGCAGTTCACTGTTTCGGCTGCGCCTTGGTTTCAGGCGTGTAGTGATATATCCAAGATTCATCTACAGTTATTAATCGAAGTCAAAACTCCGACTTATTTCAATTAAACTGCTTCAACTGGAATTCGGAAATGTTCATTCGAATGTGTTTTTGGTCCTGAGTAAGCAATTACAGCACTCAACGTGCGGATAGCTTCCATGCCTAAATCTTCAATCAATATATGACAAACACGTTCTTTCAAGATGCTCGCAGCCTCTAATCTTAATTCGACGGTCGTCGACCACCATTTGGTCCCCAACGTGCATCGTCAACCAAACTGGTACGACCACCTTTAAATTTCGCTGCCCAACTTTCCACGGTGGCAAATGATCCCTGTATGGTCTGCGTAAACAGCCTTCATCTCGGCTTTAATTTGCTTAAGCGTATTGCTTTAAATGCAAGAAATTTAAATGCAAGAATTTCATGACCGCTCGATATTCGGTAATAACGCTATCTTCATGTTTAGGCTGGAAACTTTTCAGATTACCCTCGTATAGAATTTTTTACGTTAACTTTATCTGAAAATTACCATACAGTAGTTACCTGAGAAATATACTGCTATGATCAAAAAATAAAGTGGCGTTTGTTATAACAATTTGTACGATTTACGTAAGGATAAGTAGGGAAAAATATTTGGAAATAATTAGGAAAACGAGCAATAGATAGAAATAATAAAAAAATACGTATAAAGATAACAAAAATGTAATAAGAATAAAAAATGAAGAATCAAAAGAATATATAATAAAATTTGGAGTAAAATAAAGATGTTTTTTGAGTCCTGTATTATTTTCAATTGTGCCGGACCGAGCCATAAAAGAAGCAAAAAAAGAAGAAAAAAAGATATGAAAAAGAAAAGATAAGAAAAAAAGTGAATACCTTAAAGTTGGAATACTGGAAAATGAAAGAAATTCAATTGAGGGAATTAATGTTCGCAGACGACATGGCAATAATAGTTGACTTAGAAAAAAATGTACAACATAATATAAAAGTGTTAGGTAGAGCCATATGAAAATAAAGGTGAATAAAACAAAGAGCATGGTTAGAGAGAAGATTAGTTAAGGGAACCGTGAGACACAAAATAAGATTGAAAGACAAAGAAATACAACAGGTTAAGTATTTAGGAACGATAGCAGAAAGTGATGGCAAATAGAAAAATAAATAGATGAGAGAATGGGAAAAGCAGGAAAAATTTTTTTTTTTCGACAACTGGAAGAAACGTTGAAATAAGTGTAAAAGGGGATTACTTTGATGGAAGCAAAATAAATTAATAAATTTAGATGAATAAATAAATAGTTTATATATATTTAATAACGTCATCTTACTTTTTGATAATTAGTATATTTTCTACGTGCCTATATACTAATCAACGAGGTTAGGATTATCTATAAGAACATTAATTAAAATAAAACGTTTAAACATTTTCATTGTATCAAATAAAACTCAAAAGAAAAATCATAAATAATAAAATATCGATGACATCAATAATATCACTGATAACCTTTGTATCAGTTTACTTGAAATTGTGTAAACATAGCCACCGACAGCTTTGCCACTAGCATTCATTGATCTTGCACTCGTTTGTCAGGCAACCCTTGATACACGTATATCGATTTAACCTGCTTGTTTAACAGCTGAGAAAAGCTATATCAAGATTTCCATAGTTTGTCCTTTTTCATAACAATGATGACACCTATAAAAAATGAAAGTCTGCCAAGAGTACCGGAGTAATAAAAGAGGTTATTTTTAATGATATAATTTAGAGTTTCTAATAATTCTGATTCTAACCTAACAAAAACAAATAATTACATCAACAATCGTGAAATTTGTTTTGGTAAGTTTGTTAAGATATACTGCACTACAATTATTGATATTTTTGGTAGCTAAAATATGACTATGTTTACAAGGGTTTCATTTACAGTTTTTGTTATACACGGTGCAAGGGAAAGTACTTTTGTCAATTTAATCAACAATTCTCCACATCATTAAAAAAAAGGTACCTTACAGCAAGCATCAAAAACCTAAGGGTTCCCGAGAAAAAATATTGCAAAGTTACTAAAACACCAATCGAAAAGCTATGATAATTAACATTTTATGCAAATATCTGTAAAAGAATATTTGCCAAATATTAATTAGTTATTACTTAACGAATAAGCTGCAAATAAACTAATGAATATTGTTAAAACAATTTTTTTAATTAAGAATTACGTCATATATCAGCCAATATCAATGCGGCAACGTCGCAAACAATGTTCTTTAAGTTCGATTTAAAACCAAAAATATATTCTGTTCGCCAATATTACCATATGCTTCGGATTTACGAAGAAACTCTCCAAAATTCCGAAGAGTTTAGGCGTATTTACGGGCAACGATTCCCAGGAAGACCGCTTCCAGCTCAGCAAACATTTGTCCAAGTTTCTCAAAGGCTTTTGGATACGGGTAGTGGGGTTCCAAAGTTTCAAGAGTATGGGTGGCAGCGAGAAATCAGTTTGTTCACGAGGATCCTACAAGAACTACTCGAAATATTTCGCAACAAGTTGGAGTTTCCCATTGGATTATACATAGAAGCAATTACTCTACCCTTATCATGTAGAAAGGGTAGAAGCTCTTTGCCAGCTGATTTTTCGCATAGACAAAAATATTGTGAATGATTTATAGGCCAAAACCATAGGAACCTAAAATGTTTGTTCAATATTTATCAAACGACGAAGCTTCTTTTACCAGGAATGGGATCGTGAACATTTTGAACAGTTAGTGGCCAATGTTCCGACCTGTTTTCCCCCAAAATGTTTGCATTTTGGATACACGTTTTAAGAAACCTTTTTGTTCAAAAAAATTTATAGAATCGTTGGATACATTTACGAAAGTACTTTGCCTTGCACCCTGTATACTGCTATTTAAAGATTTGAAATTAACGAACTATAATAGAATATAAAATAGAGAATAAATATGAATTAAAAAAAAACACAAAAAAGGTTAAATCCTTTTCTTGTTTTTTGATTGTTGATTGAAAAGTATTGTTGTTTTTCTTTTCAATCTCACTCAATTTGTATATTTGTTGTCAACAGTTGAAGTGGTTGCAAACTAAGAGTTGTAAGGGTATGAGATCGGTAGCAACAGACTCAGTAAGGGATATTGAAATGGTTCGTTTCGTTTCATGAATTCCATGATGCCAGAATTACAATTCGAGAAATTATTAAATTATTCATTGTTAAAGTGAAGTGGTTATTCGTTGTGAAAGTGGTAGACAGCATGCTGTGACAACAATATAACAATGGATATAGTCCATGGACAATAGTTCAAGTTTGGCAAGAAATGTTTTTTTTTGTGATATATACTTGAGCTAATAATGCGTTCCATATATTGACACAGTTGTTTTTTTTGGGTTCAGTTCTTATCGACCATTAAGTGGCATTGTGTCCTAAGATTGGAATGGTGTATCCCCTTCCTTGAATGAGATATTTTCACCGCACATACAAATAATGTGTCCTGGTGATATTCTGGCCATAACAAATGCAAAATGCATTACGTTCGTTCATATAATTAATTACATTAAATCACATCGGATTGGCTCGGTAGTCACATTCCGATCCCTGCCAATATGTGCACACCTTTTCAATGCTAAGGTTTATACTGGATGCCTTTAAATGCTCAAATTTTCATTCAACTAACCCAGTTATTAAATCAACCAACAACTCAGTCAACTATTAACACTGAATTAAATAACACTGTCATATTATGCCTACGAGGGTAAATCAAATATTAACCACGCTCCACGCTCTACACAGTTTTCCCAGCGATTTGAAAGCTTGTGAATTTCTTGCTCAGCCCATTCCCAGCAATTACCCAATTTCGCACAGTCTTCAACATCTTGATCGTACCTCAATGTTTTGTATCGTTACGTACCCTATCGAATCGTACCCCTCCAAGTGCATCTTTCAGGGGCGCAAACAAAAAAAACAATAACAGAGTGACAAATCTGCGCTGTATGGAGGGTGTTCTGGGTTTCCCAATGCCTATACTCCAAATTTCCTTCGTCAAAACCTGTGTGTGGCCTGGCGTTGTCTGGAGAAGGAGGACGTCTCTGATGGAGACACCGTGTCTTTTGTTCCTGTAAGCGGATTTTGTTGCCTCCAACAGCTTGCAGCAGTATGTCGATTATGAAGAAAATCAATCAGCAAAACTCCCAGTCGAAAAAAACGGTCGCGAGAACCTTACCGGATGAGAGACTGGTTTTGGCCTTTACAGGACAGGTTTCGTCTTTCCTTCGCCATTCCTTACTAATCAATTTGATTCTGGAGTGTAATAATGCACCCACGTTGCTAATTGTTACGTTGAGCACTTCCAAAGATAATACCGACCTTTTAAAGCGATTTCATGAATAGTGAGCCGCCGGTCATCTTCGATAAGGTCGCGAACTGCACCAATGTTATCAGCAGTGGCACTTGACCTAGGACGTAGATTATGACTTACATTTACCACACGTTCTCGTCCACTCTTAAACTTATTGGCCCAATCAAACACTTGGGTCTTAGTGGCCCAACCAAACACAGAATATTGTCCCATACCTTCAACCGAGTTCATATTTCGGATGGTTTAACGCCTTCCTTCTTTAAAAACTTTATTATAACTCTTTGCGCAGCAGACGGTGGAACATGTTGCTTATTCATAGCTATACTGGCATAAGAACTGAGTGAAACAGATCAAAATTAAAGAAAATGTAAGAAAATATTCAGATTTTATAAATAATCGGCATATATCTAAACATTTATTGACCATTTTTAAATTACTTCCTAAAGTATTTTTTAATTGGTGACATTTGACATGAATAGCTATTTCTTAGCGTTCGATATTTTTTCAGCTTTTTACACAAACAAAATCATGCGATCCTTACTGAAAGTTATGTATAACTTTAATACGACATCTCGCTATTATTCATCATATTCACCAGCTTTAGTTACCAAGTCAATATATCTGTCCAAATTAACTGATATATTCACCAATTTGGCATTGGAAGATTGGTTTTATAATAACATGGATTTCATCAATCAAGAAGTGCTAATGTTATGGCAAAACGACCCCTGTGTTGTAATTGGTCGTCATCAGAATCCTTGGATAGAATGTAACTTTGCAGAACTCCCTTACTTGGCCGGTGGTGCTAAGTTAGCAAGAAGGAATAGCGGAGGGGGCACAGTTTACCATGATTTAGGAAATTTAAATTTAACATTCTTTACTACCAGAAAAACATATAGTAGGAAAAGGAATCTAGAATTGATATCAAGGTATGATTGATAGGTTTAATGAAATAGAAATACTATATTTTTCTTTTTAAATTGTAGATCTTTAAAAAAATCATTTGGAATTGACTCAGAAATATCATCAAGAGAGGATTTGTGTATCCGAAACTATAAAATATCTGGAACTGCATCAAAATTAGGCCGCAATAGTGCTTACCATCATTGTACATTACTAGTCAACGCAAATAAAAAAGATCTTAGCGTTGCCTTAAAAAATGGTCTTGGCGGCTGTATCAAAACCAACGCTTCTATGTCAGTTAAATCCGAAATAATGAATATAAGTGAAGAAATGAACCATATACACGTCGAAGATGTTATGAAAGCTGTTATCGAAGAATACAAAGTTTCAGGAATATGTGACCCTAACGATACTAAAATAATAGAGCAAGTCAATGATGATTTATTTCCTGGTATAACGGATATTAAAAAGCATTATCAGGGCGCAGCTTGGAGATATGAAAAAACCCCCAAGTTTGAGTTATGGAGGGACATCAATTTTTTAGAAGATGAAAAAAGTATCAATATTAGAATATGTTTGATTGTAGAACAAGGTAAAGTGACCAGTGTTGAACTAAAAACCAAGGATAAAAATCTTAATAACCTTAATTTTGATGTCAGGAATTTTAATGAGTTAATAAATAATTTAGTTGGAAAAGTGTTTTCACGAGAACTGCTTGATGAATTTGAAATTGTCGTAACAGGATTAAAAAATAGTGAAATATGTCGAAATATAGTGTTAAGGATGTAAATATGGACTGATGTTAATAAAGCAGAATTAAATTTTAAATAAACTGCCTATTTGTTGCAGAAGTAACAATAATTTTTTCGGGTCAATCTCGCTAATCACGGGCTAGATCTCAACGTAGAGTTCAGAAAATAATTGTCGAAATTAATATCATAGATTTGACATTTTACAAAACCCTCCACAAAAAGAAGTTACTGTTAGTCGCTGTACTGGGGGGGTTTTTATTTGAACAATGCCATAAAGGTTCGTACAGATAATGGTCAGGTAAGACCATATGAACTCGATTATTAAAGTGTGATATACTCTGTTCAGCTTATTAACTACACTTGCCTAGAAATTAGACCAAACAGTGATCCGTTCATTTAGTTCAAAATACGGCTCATCGTTGAAGATTTGTTGATACTTTCTTCACACACTTATTATTCTCACATTGGTTTCCTAAAATACATGAATCTCTCTAAATCAGCTCTTAATATAGAATGCGTTAATTAAACTTTATATGTATAAAAGGGACAAGTATTTTCAAAGTTTCAGTCCAGGGAGCTTGTGTGACTAATCCTCGCAGTCTACCCCGAATTAATGTTCGCGAATTCCTAGTGATACTTTCATTAACTGCAGCTACATTTTACTTAACGGTGCGACCACGCTAATATCTTATTTGATATATAACTTATAGTCTCTTGAATTTTTTGTACCTAAAATTACATGAACTGAACATGACTATGAACTGTTTCAGTATAATTTTCAACATATTTGTATTATATTGTTCTGCCGTTCTTTCAATTGATAATTAATGCCGTATTATTAGTGCAGTAAGAAAGTGACAATGAAGATCTAAATTGCAGTTCTTTAAAATACATATGAGGTTTGTTATTTATGACATCGACTGTATATGTGTGATATTGACTGTATATGTACTCAAAACGTTTGACATACAGGCGCTATTTGTGTTGTTTAGTGACTTGCAAATTATCTTTAGGATTATGTCAACAACAGTGCATCGAACAACTCACTTCAACTTTTGGTGATGAAGCACCGTCTAAAACTACTGTATATCACTGGTTTAGTGAATTCAGTCGTGGCCGTCGTTCGCTCATGGACGTATTTAAAGACGGTCGTCCGTTGTTGTACCAGAAAACATCCTTACTGCGTACGAACTGATAAAGCAAGACCGTCCTGTGATATACCGTGAGATTAAGGTATCTTTGGCCATTAATATGACAATCATACGCAAGATTTTATATGCACATTTAGCCGTGAAAATGGCTTGCGTGCGTGTTGGATACCGCATAATTTGACAATCACTCAAAAAAAGGTTCGTGTCGATTGGTGCAAAGAAATGGTCAAAAAATAAAATCGTGATGCGTCAAAAGGCGTTTATAATATCTAAACTGGTGACGAATCTTGGATCTATGCATATGAGCCCGAAAGTAAACAGCAGTGGACTGTATGGGTCTTTTAAAATGAGCCAAACCCAACAAAAGTTGTTCGCGCAAGAAACACTTCTAAGCAAATGGTCGCCTGTTTTTTTTTTTTAATAAATAGGCATATGGCTACAGCGTCACTAGGGAATCGTACAACGGTCACTTCTGAATGGTACACAATCATTTGTTTGCCAGAAATCTTTGAAGAAATAAGAACATGACAACACGAGCTCTCACACCTCGACCTTAACAACTCAATATTTGACAGGTTAAAACATCGAAGTTGACTCATTCCCCCTACCGTCCTGATTTGGCACCCAATGATTTCTTTTTGTTCGCGTCCGTGAAGAATAAACTACGTAGTCAACAATTTTGGACGCCAGAAGAAGCGGTTGATACGTTCATAATTTATGTTTTGGAGATACCTCAATCAGAATGGAAAATGTGCTATGAAAATTGGTTTAGACGTATGCAATAGTGTATTGCTCATCGTGGAGAATATTTTGAAAAACAATAAACATCATAGCACCATGATACATCAATAGCACCTTCGTATTTCTGATATACTGATGAAACTATTATTCAATGTACGAGTAAAAAATACAAAAAATGTTCATAAATGAGTATTTTCTTTTTATTGATTCTCATATTTATCTAAATAAAATGGAAATACCATTATGCCAATTTTTTTTTGAATATTTTTTGGCCTTCACCTAGACAGGCCAGTTTTGGCCAGCACAAGTATTACTCAACAGAGATAGCCTTATTCATGTCATCCCTACACTGAAACACACACAAATATCCATGCCCTCGCATGGATTTGGACCCAGGACCCTTCGGTTGCCAAGCGAGTAGCTAACCCACCAGACCACCGCGGTCGCTAATGCCAATTTTAATAAACAAACCTCTATGAATAGCTATGTTGTGTTTTCTTTATCAAATTACCTATACTACCCATATTCGATAAGATTTAATAAACTTTCCACACCATAAAAAGATGTATTGGCTATAGGGATGACCAGCGACTTCGATAACTTTGGAAATAAATTCCATTTCTTCTCCTGTCCATTTACTCATTCACAATATAAATTATAACTTAGAATATGATTAAAACGCCTCAATGAAATTGTTTTTGCTTTTTTTTATTACTTCACGAATTTTCGACATTTAAAATCCATGTAACATTTGCTTGTGATAATGTGCCCATATAGTAGATAATCAACAAAAAATAACTCTTCAAAGACCAAAAAGAGAAATATGACCTGTGATTTTCATGGAGACTGGGCTTTGTACCACCATTCCATACTTTGTACTTTTCAGTCTGGATCAAAGTGTTAACCAGGTTTCAATTATCATGACAAATATTTTCAAAAACATTTTTCAGGATCTGTGTTACTTATCGCCAATTTTGCTTCAGCGAAGCTTTCTCTCATGCGTTTTTGACCAACCCAAAATAATTATATACATTAAATGAGTAAATACTTTTCTAATACCCAATCCTAGTATATTTTTTTCAATGTCACATACTGAAAACTCAAATGATGCTTTTAATTTCGCACTAATTTTGGTAGTCCCTCAATTGGTATATGTTTATTATTTTGTTTTTACACACATTACCTAGATTATGTCTAGATGGTTATAATGAACGCAAATGCTGCCGACGTTGAACTTTGGCATTAGAACGGCATATAGCTATCAGGTATATGCAGCGCTTTCATTTCAAAAGTAGTCATTCTCATTATTTCTTTTCTCAATGAAAATTAGCTCCAAAAAAACCCGTCAATTTAGACATCAAGGGAGACGTTCAAAACCAATGTACGTTATATGTTATGTTTCACCTCCTTACCTTCAGCCAGTTGTAAAAAAAAATGTAAGTGGCAACCCCTATCTTGGAATATATTATTTTAGAGGTCTTGAAAGTCCTAATTAAACTCTGTTTACAAAACTGAAATCGGTTGATTCGTTCTATGCAAATCCCATACCTAACCCACCCATACCCTCAACTGGATGGCATACGTTTCGTCTCTCGATGTACAGACTCTTCAGGGCACCGACATATACCATACCATCAAGAACATGGAGACCCTATCCACAGCTAACAACCCATGTTTTTGCCGACTTCCCGTCGGATGGCGTATATATGCAATGTTAGAGTTTCTTGTACTGCGTCCAATCAGACAACAGTAGCTGAGTGTCATCATACACCGAACCGTTGGGTTCCACAATCTCATGTGGAACACATGTTGGGTGTATGATAACACTCAGCTACTGTTGAGTTTATTTAAACGGAGACGCAGGTGTTGTGTGTTCCACATGAGATTGTGGAACCCAACAGTTGGGCGTATGATGACACTCAGATTTACTGAACAAAATCAGATCAGATCACTCAGATCTGAAACAAAAGATTTACATTATATCAAATAAACACCGGGCATTGCACATTTAAAAAACCCATGTCAAGAGTATGAAAAAAAAAATTATGTCAATATACCCTGCTGTGACGTAGAATGTTGGCGCCATCTGTAGACCAGTTTCTTTATCGCTCTTGATTAGGTTAGTCAACCCAATGTGTGCTCTGCGACTTTTAAAATGAATAAAAATATCGAACACATTTTTTTCAAACGAAATATCTTGAACTGAATCGTTGCAAATATTGGAGAACGCCTACGCTGAATCTATTTTATCAACAACACGACATGAGGACAAAGCACAAGCATGCGAGTGGTACCCATGGCCAAATAACACAGGTTCTCCAGAAATCGTTGGTTTCTGCTCATATTGTGTAATTTGGAGTATGTTATCTATTTTAAGCTAGTTTCAAATAATCAAGTGGAATGAGTAATCAGAATATATCCAGTCTTACTCAACTTGACTACCGAAATCTTTGCTATCGAATTAAAGTACAGATGATGAACATCCATCCAATTACTAGTCACAATAAGCTACATTGCGTTTCAACCTCTGACTCCCCGGGTTACAAAAAATGCCGCCTCCCGTTCTCTGACAACTGCATTAACTTCGATAATTACCAGAAACTAACAGGATTGCTGACAGATATAAACAGGCCAAAAATGAAACAATTTGTTGAACAACAATAAACTAAGTTGATCAATTAATCAAGAAAATAAATTAGGAAACTTGTTGAACCACTAACAAAATTTGTAGTCGATAACAAACGTTCAGTGGGATCAAGCAGCAGTGGTAGGACATTTTGATATATTAGTATATTTAGTTGTTTTATCGGACTGTCTCGAGGATCTACGACTTTCAAGAAGTTTTCAACACAGAAAATAAGATAAAAATTATATTGTAAAAGAAAGACGACATGATACTGCCCATTAGTACATGTGGCATTATATTATACATATCGATAATTTGGCTAATTTGCTGGCATAAAAATATAGTAATATGCTAGGCATGGTGGCAATTAAAATATGGGATATGCAGCAATATATCCCATCTTAATCCTGATGACATGACAACTCTTTAACTCTTAAATCACTATTATGTTGTTCCATATAATACTATGTATATAATAAGTCTCAAGCCTATTAATAACATTTCTAATGTAAAGGGCCAGTTGATTATAATATCAGTTGATAAATATCGTATATAAATATAAAAATTATAGTCGAAACTATAACAGCTTAGTCGTTCTCTTTGACAATGATCAATAGTGATGATGATATAGATACGTGTGAAAACAGGCTTTTTCAGCAAAATATTACCCATTTGTGTTCTACTATTTTTACCATACTTTAGGGTTTACAAAAGTCGAGTTTTTTTTTGACTGAAACTGATTCGAGATTTACCATGAAAGTTTAATGCTCAATAATTTGAGGTAACTTGTAAAAATCGAAACACAGAAAATGTTTAGCACTTTTCTATTTGAAATGGTTCTGTGTGTATTATTTAATTACAACGAAAGGGAGTTTTATAAGTTATAGTATTGAAGAATTATTAATTAAGAGCCATTTAACTTAGCTTATAATATTATCATTCATGCGATAATTACGCCTGTGTGAATCTGTCGAATGAAGCATTGCTTATTATTATCATACAATCTATCACTTCACATTCATATGAGATAGAAAAAAGTGTGAACTTTTTTCAAACTCATACTTATAGTTGAAGGCGAAGAAACTATAAGGAATACAGTATCAATTTGTTGAATTCTTCTATTGGAACCAATAAACAACAAATCAATTTTCTAAACATCTCTATGCGCGTTTCGCTAACCCTGTTAGCATCATCAGAAGATGATTTAATCTAATTCGGAAAACTATAGATTATTAGATTGTTGTTATTAATTAGAGATTAAATCATCTCCTGATGATGCTAACATGGTTAGAAAAATGCGCGTTGAGAAGTTTAAAAAAGTGATTTTATGTTTAGTGGTAAATCTCTTCACGTTTTGTATCAATGTGTGCAGTGTAAAAAATAATATTAGTGTAATAGCAGTGTAATTAATAGTGTAAAAAAATATTAAAAAAACCCAAGATACCGACCTTGTAGAAGACACCTCAAATTCATGGTGCATTTAAAAGCCCTTACCGAAGATCCAAGCTTGGGGATAAGCTACACTCGAACCGACTTGTGAATTATGAAGCCAAAGCATCAATCGGCAAGATTGATGTATTATCTATTATACATAACATTCCATAGTCACTAATAGTATTGGTATGGTATAATTGAAATTCAAGCCCAGCACAATGTTAACACATCTTGAAAACTGCTTCAAATTTCTTAGGACGACTGTTTACTTCACAAAATTATTTTTAAAATATAATGGGATGAGTATATTTCAATATATAATGATAAGCAAAATCAATGATTAGACCTCGGAATCAGTAGTTCACGAAACAGGTTACTGAAGAAGGAACTATTTAAAAATGCATTTTTAAAATCACAGAGCACAGTTGTGGTCGACTAACCTAACCAGCAGTTATAAACAAACTGGTCGACAGATGGCGCCAAAACTCTACTTAACAATTAGGTACATCAGTACCAACTTTGACAATAAAATTATATTTTTGTGCGAACTTTTTAAATGAACAATTCCCCATATTTGTTTAACATGTATGTTGAATGTACACTAAAAAAAGGTAAGTTATATAAATAAAATCGGAACCAATAAAACAGAAAATATAACACTACTTTCCCGATAACCCTATAGTTCAAATCTCGCTCAAATACGAAGTGTATAAATAACATAATGACACTAGTGGCATAATATTCGATCTGGCAATACTGTTGGCTGGTCCTTAGGTGGGTAGGCAGGTCAACATCTGATGCATCTTCAGTACGAGTATAAACTCCTTAGAGACACTTGGTGATCCGTAGCAATTCCTTTCTTTAACCGGATTCTTTTAGTACGTTCTGGAAACGAGTGACAACAATTTCGAGCGACAGTGCGCTATCAAGTTTTTGTTTTAGATTTGGGCACACTGCAACGGAAACTGTTACAAAACGTGATTTAGGGCATTCTCTGAAGGCCTTGGCTTTTCTGATAACCAAAGGATCGTCCATGAGGAATTTATGCCTCAAGGCCAAACTTTAAACCAGCATTTTATGAAGAAGTTCTTCGATTAAGAGTCATTCGTTCGAAAAAGGGTCATTTGTGTGGGGTCGAACATCAAGAACACCTGGGTGCTGCATAACCGAGCTTTTGGCAAGTCAAAAGATCACTGTTGCTCTGTAGCACCATTCTTGTTCTTCCGCATTCACCAGACTTGATTTCCTGTGACTTTTTCCGTTTCCCAAGATTGAAAATTCACCTCTAAGGACAATTGGGACATTGGGGAGCATTGAAAAGGGCATAACCGATCAACTGAAGGCGGTTCCAGCATCTAAGTTTCAGCACTACTATGACGAGTGGACAATCCGTCACCAGCGCCCTGTGGCTTTCCAAGACAACAACTTTGAAGGAAATAATGTAGAATTATAATTTCAAGTGAATAAAAAAATTATTAAAAAATGAGTCTCATTACTTTATTTATACACCTCGTATGTCTCAGTAATTCTGGTGGTTTCATTTGTCAGTAAATTTTTTAATAGTTGCAGGCTTGCTACAAAATTGTCTGACTTCTCGCTATCTTTGAGAAATATACCCAAGAATTCGCATTGACATCAATTTTTTTTTTCAATAATCGAACGAGTAAAAGACGAGATTTGGAACTGTAAATGTTAACTAGATAAATTCCAGCTCAATCGACAGTAACCAATCGAAGTTGGCAGTTGTTCCTCTAGATGGAAAAATAAATTTAAAGACTCCAGTTGTAAATCAGGATTTACAACTGAAGCGAAAGTGTTACTTATTTATCAAATTAACCGTGACGCATTTTTGGCAGATTTACGATCGAAGAAACCAATGGAAAATTTACGGGGTTAATTCAGTGAAGGTTTCCAAGGGAATAAAAGTCGCTTTTTAAGATGCGTTAGCCGTCTTGTTGTTCCAGCCCTGGGTAAATACACCAACGGACGTCGATATATTTGATTCCGGTTGATGTATGTCGTATATAAATATAAAAATTATAGTCGGAACTGTTACAGCTTAGTCGTTCTCTTTGACAATGATCAGTAGTGATGATGATATAGATATGTGTGAAAACAGGCTTTTTCAGCAATATATTACCAATTTGGGTTTTACTATTTTTACCGTATTTTAGGCTTCACAAAAGTCGAGTTTTTTTGAGAAAAACTGATTCGAGATTAGAGATACCATGAAAGTTTAATGCTCAATAATTTGAGTAACTTTTAGCTTTTAAAAATCGAAACACACGGAAAATGTTTCGCACTTTTCTCTTTGAAATTGTTATGGGTGTGTTATTTAATAACAATTACAATGAAAGGGAGTTTTATACGTTATAGTATCGAAGAATTATTAACTATGGGTGTGTTATTTAATTACAATTACAACGAAAAGGAGTTTTATACGTTATAGTATCGAAGAATTATTAATTAAGAACCATTTAACTTAACTTGCAAAGATCATTCATGTGGTAATTACGCTTGTGGTAATTCATGTAGAAGTCGCTTATGAAGGAAGAATAAATACTGCATCATGCCGACGAGGGAAAATCAATAAACGGACGCCCAGAAGCGGAGCGGAGCGCAGCGAACGCCCCCGAAGTATTCCGATATCATCTGCACAATCGCCAGCCTATAAGAGCGAACGCAAGGACCCGTGCACCTTCACTCGAAGCAAACACAGTCGGGCTCTTCACTCGAAGCGAATACAGTTATTATTTGTTTAACGCTAATTTAAATATTTATAAAACAAGAGCTGTAGATTATACACAACCAATATCTGTGGAAGCAACATGCAACAATTATTCCTATTTAAACAAGCATTATATTAATTTTGCTGTAAGAACGAAGCATTCTGTTCTGTATTTTATCTCAGTTTAAAAAAAAAAATCGGCGCCATTATTCGCAAAAGCTAAGTTTTTTAAAGGATTCTAGCAAATATACTGCGAAAGCTGCAGCAGAATAGAAATGTAACTTAATGGCATATGGGAGGAAAATGCCGAGAATATATTACAAATACGTTTATATAGTATATTATAATAGTTCTAATAATATTATAGTTCTATATATACTACATATAATAATATATTATAGTATAGTAAGTAATATATATATATATATATAAATATATATATATATATATATATATATATATATATATATATATATATATATATATATATATATATATATATATATATATAGTTCTGATTTTTACAAAATTAGAATTATTTTTAAAGCCATTTAAATTAATTATTTATTAGGTATATATTGTATAGAAAGTGTCCCATAAGAATATTTCTATTTCATCTGCTCACTGTGCAATCGCAACAACTGTGAGGACGCGGGAATATATTACAAATACGTTTATATAGTATATTATAATAGTTCTAATAATATTATAGTTCTATATATACTACATATAATAATATATTATAGTATAGTAAGTAATATATATATAAATATATATATATATATATATATATATATATATATATATATATATATATATATATATATATATATATATATATATATAGTTCTGATTTTTACAAAATTAGAATTATTTTTAAAGCCATTTAAATTAATTATTTATTAGGTATATATTGTATAAAAAGTGTCCCATAAGAATATTTCTATTTCATCTGCTCACTGTGCAATCGCAACAACTGTGAGGGACGCGGGTCGCAACAACTGTGAGGGACGCGGGGCGCATGTTAATCGATAGCCCCGGGTTTCGGAATTTAGACTATATGGAGAGCTACTGGAGCAGAATTTTTGAAAAACAATGATTTTTTGGCTCATTTTCACCTTAACGGTTACATAAGTAAGCAGAACTGTCATTAATGGAGTGCAACGAACCCGAAACACAAGCAACAAAAACCCCTACATCTGCCTAAAATCACTGTATGAACTGCAATGTCAGCGCGAGCAATAAGTAGCCAGTACTTTTTTGAAGACGTGTGAAAATGTTGGACAAGTTTGCTGTTTATTTAGATGAGTGCGTGAGCGTGAAGATTTACATTTGGATGACATTATTTTTGAAAAGTTATTTCCTAAAATATCTATTTCAGTAATTAATAAATGTTTTTTTGATGGACGTCTCTCTTTTATCCACATTCGCTATATCAAAAAGAAACTTTCTTTCGGGACATCATGTATCTCTTACACACATCGATCAACACAAAAATATACGTTATATACCCTATGCTTTGCAGACCACCAGATTGTATTAGCACAAGATTACGAATATTTAAGTTATATGAACAGAAAACTGTCAATTTATTACATTTATTTTTTCATATTCAAAAGACAAAGGAGATGTAGCCTGTGCTAAAGGGGATTTTAAAACTACGTATACTGGCAACACTACGAAATAGTATTCAAAATTATATGGAGATCAAAACCAGTCAAAGACACCAATGCTCACAAAAAAGTAAATACCAGACATTCTGGTGAATGAACTGATAAATGCTATACAACGAATTAAATTGGCAAGACTCCAGAAAAGGACAGTATAATTGTTGAAATTCTAAAAGCTGATGGTCAAACCTTACAAAAAAATATTGGCAAAATGGTACTCAAATTACCTCAAAGAACAAAAAGTATCCAACTTATGAAAAAATGCTGAAGTAATATTTGCGAAGTAGCGGGGGAAAGTGCCGTATCAATACGCTCAGCTCTGGTTCAAAAAGTTCCGGGTGAGATCAAGATCAAGTCGATGGGACCTCGCTATATCGGAGTTTTAAGAACAGGTGTAGCAGCAGAGTGTGTGGTTATCCCACAATACTATAAACCATCATTTGTTTGGCACAAAAACTGTGCCAAAAAACTATTGAAGCATCCCTCATGAACTGTAGAAACATTAAGCCACGCGTCAAGTTGAAGTGTATAAAACTCTATTCAAACACCTTACTGATTGTTACCTGGCATGAAAAATGATTTGTAATTGATTGATGAAAAATGATTAAAAATTTCAACAATCCTATCCTTCCAATAACGTCAAGCAATGGGTTATGTCCTGATCACCAGCTCTTCCGATACCAAGGCGAGATTTGTCAAAAAAATAATGCCATGCGTTGAAGTGGTATTTTCAAGGAATAATTCACTTTTAGTTGGTTCTTGATGGTAGGACGAAAATTCAGAGCTCTATTCAGTTCGACTTAAGAGAGTATACATGGAAAATATGAGCTTTAGTCAAACGAAAGAAATCTTTCTGCAGCAAGGCCCCGCAATTCACATCTGACCACTTCACAAATTAACGAATTGGACTTAGAATATCTCCCTTATTCAGCATACAGTCCTGATCTCACTCCATCGGATTACTATTTCTTCCGGCCCATGGCTCACTTTTTGCGAGGAAAAAAATCAGGACTGAAGAAGAGGAAAAAATTGGCTGCGTCGACTTTTTCGCTTCCAAAGGCTCATCCTTATATCGAAGAGGAATAAAGTCACTGGCTTAAAGATGATTTGAGGTCATCGAAAACAACCGTCTATATTTTGAGGAATAACTTCCAAGTATACATATTTTAAAAAGTGAACAACTAAACAAACTAACATTTATATCTAAATGTCCACTATATAATATAGTGGAAATATAAATCTTAATTTTTTTATTTAAAATGAATTTCAATCAAGTATCGGCTACATTAGTTAAATATTCAGGGTGTCCCATAACTTATCCGCCATAGAGCAACTGGTGATAGTAGAGATCAAAATAAGAGGATTTAGTCAATAAATGTGTTGGCAAATGCTAGTTATTAAAAAGATATAGGATGGTGAAAGTGAAACAAAATTTTCGACAAATTGAAATAATTTAAAAACGGTTAAAAATATCAGGTTCAAAATCGGGGTAGTTGAATTTTCAAAGGTCACAATTCCGAATTTGGTACTAGTTTAAGCCTAATTCCTACAGGGCGTTTGCTACCTACTATGTGACGAATTAACTCGCTCATATTTTTTTACCCTATAAAGCTGGGAACATTTTGACTTCAAAATAGACAAGAGTCCTAATTCCCACGTTATAAAGGTACCCTAGTTTAATATCGATATCTCACACCTTTGCGAGATATTCGTGTCCCGTGTCCGAATATTCGATTACACATCTTGCCGATGGCTGGAAAATCTGAAATTCACGAAGTGTGCCTTGAATGCGAGGAAAAAACATTAACATGTCAAAAATTCAACGGACTTTTGAATGTTTAAAATGACAGTTTTTTGAAATGTACTTCAATAGGTGTTGAAAGTGCCCTCAATACACTTTCGCAAGCTGTTTGTTAAGTAATGCATCACATTTGAGAAGATATCTTCTTTATTTCTAATAACATTGCCCACTTGTTAAATGTTTGTAAAAGTTCGTCTCGTGTATCGATTTTATCATGGTAAACTAAAGACTTCATATGACCCCACACATAAAAGTAGTACGGATTAATATCTGGACTACGAGGTAGCCAAGGAAACTCACCACCGCGATGGCCATCGATCAATCTATCGATGTGGAAAACGTTGATTCAAATGATTTCGCAATGCAACAGTAAAATGCGATGGCGCCTCATCTTGCATGGACCATATGTCTTGTCTTAAGTTTAGAGGTACGCCGTCCAAAAGGTCTAATAAGTCACTTTTTAAAAACTGCACATATTGATCTCCATTCAGTCTTTGCGAAAACCCAAATGGGCCGATTTGAAAATTGTCGATAATGCTGCACCAAATGTTAATTGAAAATTCGTGCTGGAAATGTCGCTCTCTTGGTAGGTGTGGATTTTCCAGGGCAAAATAATGATTATTTCACCAGTTAAAAATTCAGCATCTAGTAAAAGTTGCCTCGTTAGTAAACAATATCTTTTTCAGGAACACAGGGTCTTCGTTGAAAAATGGTAGGAAAATAATTTTTCTTTATGGAGAACTCTTGAAACGGTATATTTGCTAATTCCTGTAGATGTCACCAAACGCTTAGTGCTTAGTTCAGGATTTTCCGCGATACTAATCAAAATGTCCTCTTCTTGTTCTACCATTATACGTTTCGGTCATCCACCAGGATTGTTGCAATAAAACGAACCTGTTTAGTTTAACTGATTCAAAATTCGTTGAAAACTTTGACGATCTGGAATGATGATGGGTTAACTGCAGAGCGACTATTGTAATTTACTTGTGCATAATCGCAGAGCATATCCCTTAAATCACGGTTAGGAAAGTGATTAAGTCTGGGCATTTTTTCTAAATTATTTAATACCAACTCAAGATTGTATAAACTTGTTGCCACCTACGTGTAATAGGAGAAATAGAAACCAATGACAGTTGTCATCGAGACGTAATAATTTGTACACAACATTCAAGGAACACTTTGTGAATTACATATTTTTCAGCCATCGACAAGATCAATGCAATCGAATATTCGGACACGAATATCTCGCAAATGGCGTAAGATATCGATATTAACCGAGGGTACCTTTTTTACGTGGAAATTATGACTCTTCTCTATTTTGAAGTGAAATTCCCAGCTTTATAGTGTAAAAAAATATGAGCGGGTTAATTTCTAAGAAAGTAGGTAGCAAGCGCCCTCTGGGAAGTAGGCTCAAGCTAGTAACTATCCCGATTTTGAACCTGATATCTTTAACAGTTTTTAAATTATCTCAACTTTTCTAAAATTTAGTTTTACTTTCAACACACTGTATCTTTTTAATGACTAACATTTGCCAACACATTTATTGACTAACTCCTCTAATTTTGATCTTTACTATCACCAGTTGCTCTATGGCGGTTAAGTTATGGGACACCCTGATAAGTGAATAACTAAACACGTCAAAAATGCAAATACTTTTGTTACACCTTAATATATGTCCTAAATCTAAAGGAACATACAAAAACAAGACATATTTGAAAATCAGAAAAGAAATAATGGAAAAATACAGATTTTTGCATAAACGCAATGATTAACAATAATCATTATATTAATGATTGAAATCAGTTTTATATATTGAATAAATTGTAGGTTATCGCACTCTATGAAAGGGAAATTATTTGGTATCCAAAATAACGTCTCAATTTTTAACATGACGATCATCGTATGTAACTATTCTATATATTTTACGTCAGCTCCTTTTTTTTTAAACTCTTTTACCCCATCGAATGGTTCGAATTTATTGTGCTGAGTTCAACATTCGAATGTCGATTAATTTCATGCATTTCTAGTCAGTGTTGCCTGTTGAATACGACGGCGAAAGTCATAGCGTAAAATTGTTTCGATCTCGAACACAGCGCATCAAAAATTCATGAAGCCCTAGCACTAAACTGCTGAAAACTGATGAATATTTCAATTCGAACGCTCACACTGCTGAGAATTTCTCACATTAATAAATCAAGGGTAGCGGACGAGTTTCACTTTTGTTACGCCAATTAGAACTGAGTTTTTAATGCGAAACTAAGAGTTGAGTAACTTTTTTTTAAATAAATTTACAGATTCTATAATACGAATGGATTAAAGCATATCCGTTAAATCAAAAAATGTCGGAACTGATTAAAAAAAATACAAACCATAGATTTTAGGACCTCTATCTTTCTTAAGCCTTTTGTCTCATTTATAAATATTTGTTCTTGATATGAACTTATCACGACGCTACATTCGATCTGACAACACTGTTGACTTCCGCTTTTAAGGGCGATGAGGACCAACATCTCATGTGTATCCAGTATGAATTTCAACTGCCTAGACTAATTTGGTGGTGTGTAACAATTCTTTCGTAAAACCGATTTTTTCTGGTCGAGTCCGTTACGATGTTTCCAATGTCCCAAAATGGTGTAATTTGAGGTGAATTTCCAATCTCGAGAAAGGGTAAAAGTCATAACGACTCAAGTGTTGTAAGTAAGGGAGCTTCGGAGTTTCGCAGCACAGTGATGTTTTTACATAAGGATAACTTGTTAATTGAAATCGCTGCGTTACAAGGCAAAATGTCGTGATGCGCACACCCAGGTGTTCTTGATGTTCGATCTCACACAAATTACCCTTTCTCAAAGACTTTCAAGAACCTTTTGTTATAAATTTTGCTTTATCATTTAACCTTGAGGCCCAAGTTCCTTATGAACTATCGCCTGGCCATCAAAAAAGCAAATTAGCATGGAATTAACAATTTTTTATTTGCTCAATCGGTCGTTCGAATCTCGGCCTTCTGAGAATGCCTTCAATCACCTGAAAACTGGACCTTTGACAAAATACTGTTGCCACAGGCCTGTTAAAGTTTTTTCAAACGTTTCTATGGCACTGTGATAAAGTCTGAAACAAAGCTTGATAACGCACCGTTGCTCGAAATTTTCAGAACGCACTAGAAAAATCCGGTTGACGAAAACGAAAACGACCCTAGGAAATTCAAGTTTGCACTGAAGATGCCTCAGATGTTGGCCAGCTTTCCCTTCAAAAGGGAAGCCAACAGTGTTGTCAGATCGAACGTTACGCCACCAGTCTCATTACTTTATTTACACACCTTGTATATAACAATTTAAAACGGAAATATACCAAAATGTTGTGTGTAAAACATATCCACAAAACGACGAAAAAAAATCATTCAAAACACTAACATATTTTGGTAAACCGTCTGAGAATATTGACATTTTTTTATATAAAACCAATGTGTTTATTTACACACCTCGCATTAGCTCGATACCTAAAAAACGAAAAATTTCTGTGTTTAATCGCAAATGACGTCCTAATCACAGGTAAATGTGTGTGTAAAGGGGGGTCAATTGAACCAAAAATTGAATTAAAAAAATAATTACTTTTTTAGATAATATAGTACTTTGTTATTCGCTTTATCATTTCCGATAGGTAAATTAGTCAACAATTGATAATAATTAAAATATATATATATATATATATATATATATATATATATATATATATATATATATATATATATATATATATATATATATATATATATATATATATATATATATATATATATATATATATATATATATATATATATATATATATATATATATATATATATATATATATATATATATATATATATATATATATATATATATATATATATATATATATATATATATATATATATATATATATATATATATATATGAATTATTATAATATAATAAGAATTAATATATATATATATATATATATATATATATATATATATATATATATATATATATATATATATATATATACAACCGCGTCAAGTGGTTGAACACACCCCAGCGCATGGGCAATTGAACGACTGGTTGGGGTCAATTGAACTAAAAGTATTAAATACAAACACTTTTACTAAATAATGTATTATTTATTATATCTTAATACTATTATTACACACTTGTAACGAACATATGTTATTTATTTTCTACTCTTTTATCATGAAATGTATTTCTTTTTTTTCACTACTCTACTTTTTTTTTTAATTTTTCAGTTAAATTTATTGACAATAACTGCGCGTGCAAGAGTTGTAGCTTCGGCAACTTTCTTGAATCAATCGTTGTTAGTCTATAATATAATTTAGCGGATGCTAATCAGTAGTCGACTAATAAACGTTCTTCTTCAGCCGTGAAGACCTTGTTGTGAGGATGGTACCCAGCATTCAAATTTTCACCTTTCTTAAGATTAAATTAAAAAATTAAATTTTATAAGATATCTCTGTAATGTCGTGTTAAAAAGATTAAATAATTTAGCAACACTTCTTATTGTCTCTTTAGATTCCAAAATTATTTTTCATGCCGTTTCGTAGATTTCAGTGGATAATTCACCACGCCCAGTTTTTCTCACACATTTACGGGCATTTTAATATCTATAAAAATTAATAAATAAAAAAATATTAAAAAATATTTCGCTATAAATCAAGTTAGGAATTGTAAAATATAGATATATGAAAACATTGTAAATGTTATGACTATATTTAAAAATTGAAATATTAAACAATTTGTCGAGAGCTAAAAAAAGTTTACTTGCTCATAAACACAAAAATTTGAATTTTTCAGAATTAAATCATCACAATGATTCCAAATTTTGAGCAAATCAAGGGTTAAGATATTAGAACATAATTCTAAAAGGTCGTTTAATTTGTTTTTATTTTTATCGAATTTTTAAGACGACTCGTTCAATTGACACCCCTCTCCCCTATAACTAAAAAAATGTGTATAATCGAATAAACATTGTTTTATTTAACATAATTATTATTTGCCAACAATAAAAATTATAAATGTTTATTTTTATAATTTTCTGAGTTCTAGAGAGAAATAATAATATGAAGAGCATAAATCAGGAGAATATAGCGGGTTATCGACTATTATTAAGTCTATTTCATTAATTTTGCAGGCAATAGGATACTTGTGAGTAAACACACTATCCTTCAAAAACAATATGTCTTTTATATTACGTATTTTCACAATATGCTCCTAATTTATTTATGTTCAAGTCTGGTTACTAAAGATTTACAGCATTAATGTTTCCTTGCGTTGACACAATTTGACAAACCAAACGTTTCAAAACAAGGTACTGATGATCAAACTGTGCGTTTTCGGGTTATATATCGGATTGTCAGGAAAGTTCGTAGGGTTGCTTTTTTAACGCTTGTAAACAAGAATCTGTGTAAATTACTAACTACTAGTGTTTTTACATGTTAATAATTCCTGAACTATTTTATCACGGGCGTAGCCAGGATTTGGTTTTGGGGGGGGTTTAGTTTGAAGTAAATAAAACAACAACAATATACTTACATGAAATTTATATATATATATATATATATATATATATATATATATATATATATATATATATATATATATATATATATATATATATATATATATATATATATTCATCGGAAAAAATACGACATATTTATAAAGTTCTTAACTTTAAATGAAATGGTTAAATTAATTTCGTTCCTCTGCGCTAAATCTAAAACCATTAAAGAAGAAATCTTCGGCTTTTTCTTTTAAATATATCCGCTACTTCATCTGCATGAATTTCTGTTCCATAGTGAATGTTCATGAGAGCCAAACCATTAAGTCTGTTTTCACTTGTAGTGTTTCGTAAATAGTTTTTTAGTCTCCTTAGGCTCGAGAAAGACCTTTATGGAGTAGCAGTGGATACAGGAATGGTAGCCAAGATTTGTAGTAATGTGTAAATATTAGGATAAAGGTTTTTATCGCCCATATCTAGGCATTCCAAATTAGATTTCGGGGTAGGCGAGATACTTTTCATCACTGTTTTCCATAGTTCAAGTTCTGCTTTAACCACTGATATGTTGCTTTCGGGGAGCAGTGACGAGTACATGGAAATTGCTTCTTCAATTTCAGAACTGGCAGTAAAATTTGAAGGTAGCACACCAGATAATGCTGATACTACTTTACGATGTTTGGTAAACCTTTCAACCAATTGTTGAATTGTATGATCAAGAAATGGAATGAACAAATTAATTTTGTAATACGTGCATACATCCAATGCAGGAATGTTCGGTCTATTTAATTGTCTTCCGACGACGCGTGGCATTCGCAGTATTGTGACCTATTATTTTCTCTTTTGAAACAAACTAAAAAATATATAGATCACAGCGACGGCAGCTGTTCGCCGGGAGCACCAGGAAGAAGGTCCAGGGCAGAATGAAGCCACGACAAAAGTTGAGCGCCACCCGGTTACTTCATATATCGGAAAAGACCCTGGAACCGGGAAGGGGTCTATCTTAAATAAAACGATTTACTAGAATTTTATACATATATATTATAAAAGCACACTCAAAAAAGAACGACACAAAGCACACAAAAAAAGAAATAACTAAAACTATCAAACAAAAGACACGGGAAGGTTTAGGGAAGGTGGTTCTGCAAACCTTACCGTGAAAAAAATCAAAAAATAAAATAAACAGCTCCAAATTACACCAACTGGTCTCTATGTCCCTATACTTACACGTTAGAGGTTGTTTCCTCTATTCTGACAATAGTAAAAAGATAAATATATAACGCTAGGGTAACCAAGAATGGTCAGACGGCAAATAAATACAAAATATAAGATGATAACATGACCATTATCAGTATTAGAAATTATGGTAATAATGTATTTGTGAAAAATAACTGGTAATTGCAATCCTTAACGGTACATGAAAATATAATAAAAAAAATGTTTATCTGGCCTTATTTCCTGATGTTGTCTATCCTTGCCTATCAAGGTACTGAGTGTCCAAAAACACTGAGTACGACTACGGGCAGTCCGGTATCCCTATGCGGGGATCCCGAAATAATCTCGATCTGACCAACCGGTTACTGTGCTTTATGGCCCCAAAAAGGTGTAACGTTTCCACGATGGTCGGGCTCTGTAATAGGTGGTCGTTCAATGGCCTGGTGTCTGTTGATCGGATTCTCTACTGCCGGGTCGTAAAACCCTCTATAAGAATATCAGAAAAATCAACCCAAGCGTGACTTGGCAAGCAAACCTACGTACCTCGATCAGAAGGGTAAGGCGCGAAAACGTCCCCTCACCTAGAGATTTGGAGTTAGACTGTCTTGCCTTGTCCCAACGATACCGAAGCTCTTTCAGTTAAGAAATAAATCTACCAGTGGTGATCAACAATTTACGAATGCTACCTGTAGCGATCAAGAATTTGTGAACGCTACAGTATTCCACCATTTTCTTCCAGTAAAACCTTTGCGTCTTCATAGAGATGAAGATATTCGACGTCAGTGTTGTTTCTCAGGAGTTGTAAGACATTAATAACATCATCTACATGTTTGAATGTCGTGATAAGATCGATGTCAATTGTCTGTAATTGTTTTGATAGCGACAATGTATAGCTCATAACTTTTTGAAGAATCACTAAACATAAAATCCGAAGATCGAAGCGTACTTAGCAATTAGGCGGCTTGTTGCGATGTTTCCTTATTGTGATTAAATTGGAGTTCTTCGAGAGCATTCACAATCGCTGAATAAATTTCCCTGAATCTTATAATAGCTTTATGTTTGTGGACCCACCGTATTTCACACATTGAGAGCAAGCTTTTTTGGTTACCGACGGGTAGTAGCTCTTGAATGTTTTCTTTCAACAAAGCAGTGCGTTGAGCAGAATGTCGAAAGTAGGAACCAACAGACTGCACAATCCCAATGCAATTTCGGACATTTGCTAATGAACATGAATCAGCAATAGCAAGGTTGAGAGAGTGTGCACTACAGTGTACATAAAGAGCAAGAGGACATTCTTGGCGAACATAAGCTTGGGCACCGTGCAAATACCCACTCATAGCTCCAGCCCCATCGTAACCTTGACCAACCACATGAGAACATTCAAGTCCATGCTTTTTCAGAGCTGTAATAATAAGATTTGCGAGACCGGATCCTGAAACATCGAAGGTTGGAATGTACTCAAGGAACATCTCTTTAAGTATATGGTGTTTATTATCTGTAAAATCAACATATCGAAGACATAACGATATTTGTTGTACACGTCCGATGTCGGTGGTTTCGTCAGTCAGAATCGCAAATAGTTTGGCTTTCTTTACTTCTTCAATTATTTTATGTTGAATTAATTCACCACAAATGTCAATTATTTCGTTTTGGATCTGAGGGCTTGTGTACAGGGCATTCTTCTGTGAAGTATTCAAATGCTCAGCCAGATTTTATCTCCAGACTCAGCCGCAAACCGCAACAGGGCTCTAAAATTACCATCATTCTGTAGTGGTTGTTCAGGTTCTGGTGATTATGGTGTAATTTGTATGCGCCCCGAATCGATTTTACCTCTCAAGGAGATGCCTTGTTTGCCGCAAAAAAGTATTGCTTTTACGATAAGGATTAGTTTGTTTCGATTCTCCTCTTGTTGTCTCTTTCTTTCAGAAGACAGCTGTTCAGTGACCGAAAAAGCCTGCGAAGACATTACTTTTAGAAAGTTATCTGCCAGTTTTGAATTTCGCTTGTGGTATCCCGATTTCGCATGAGCTTCAAATATTCCTAGGGCATTTTTCCACTTACAAAAAGGTACGGTTACCAACTGGCCGATCCTTTGATGACCGCCTTTACCTTCATCAAGCGAACGTCCCATTACCACGCAAACTCTGCAGTATGCTCCGCTTTTATATTCCGAATATGACAACCAGGGGAATCTCTCCAACCATTTCAATTGAAAGCGCAAGTTTTGTTTTGTGGAAATAGTAAACTTATAATCTCTGGGTGGGTTCCATGGCGTTTTTAAAATTTGGACTTTAAAATATTCATCCAAGATTTTTTCTTGATTCGCGTAAAAACCAACATCCAACTTAGCTACAGTTGTAAAAGATGAGGTAACAGGCAAGCTGGCCTGTTGCAGACTAGATGTAGATTCGGCAGTTGAAGGTATCGAACAGGGCACCAGCGACATGGTATCGATTTCGACATTCGGTACTGTAATTGAGGTCGAGGTCGAGGGCCCGCTTGTCATCACAGTCTTCTTATCAGCATGCAAGGTAGCTGAAGCTTTGATAGCTAAATCCAAATTTGTTTCTTTATTAGAAACCCCTTGACTACACCACTTTTTCCAGTAGTCCATAACTTTAAGTTTATCACCCTTCCTTTTTTTCTACTCCATTTTTCGACAATAATAATGATTCACGTATCTATCCTTAACAAGGTCACCGAATAACACTGCACTAAAATTACTCACTTACACGGTACACTTAATTCTCTTCACTATTCGTTCACCACTTTTCACTTATATTCGCTTCGAGTTCGCACCCCCCCCCCCCCCCCCCCCCTTGGCTACGCCCGTGTATTTTATACTATTTTATAATTTTTCTAACGTAAATTTAAGTTAGATAGTTCACGTGCAGGGAAAGCAGCTTTCGGGAAACCACGACGACGCTTATCACAATCAAATAAATCAATTTTGACGACTAATGTTAAAATAAATCAGTTCATAACAAGCATCGGGTTTTCATTTAAGATACAGTCCACATACAAGCATTCTATAACACATTTTTGGTCCCATCGAAGCGGATCAACATTCGTGCTAACAGTATTTATAAATCTTGATTGATTTGTCCATTACTTTCTGATAGTTCTTTTTTAAAACTGAATAAAACAATTTTTTACTTTGTTATCTATTACTTTTATTTTTTAATTTTGTGTGACTATAGTTTCGTAAAACAATGTTACATTATCAAACACTACTTTAAAACTAAGATATTACAGCTGTTTATTCTATGTACCGAATTTTACACTTTTATTGGGGTTTTTTATTTTATTTTTTACAATATTTTAAAAATAGTAGGAAATTTCGTAGATCTGTCTGATTGTTTAATAACTGTCTAGACAGGTCTTTATTATATTTATAAATTTCTTCTACGTTGGTCACTCGCCAGTCGGTAGGTTTCCTGATAGACTTATGGGTAGGCACATAACCAAGGGTTTATAGCCCGAGGGGGGTGCTGGCCTGGGTTTGTCGGAAGCTGATGACCGTGGTTCGGAACCCACGTTAAGCTGTAGGTCCAGTCGCTAAATAGCCTAGTTGCTGATGCGCTTCTAACCCAAACACTTTACTTTATAAATTTCTATCGCTTGTAAAATGTTAAATGTTTTGCTTTTGCCGCTTTATGCAAAATTTTTAAATTTGCAATCTCGGGAAATACATGTCCGGTTTCTATGAAATGGTTCGCAAAATTAGAATTTTGTTTCTTTAATAGGTACGCAGATTTGTATTCTTTACATCTGATCTGAAAATTTCGGCCCGTTACAACTTAGCATATAAACTCCAGATTTTGTATTTTATGATGTTTTATCTTTGGCATTATAAAAGTGATTTACTGGCTGACTGGGGGATTTTAAACACTATTTGCAAATTATGTTTCCTCAAAGAGCGAGCTCTTTGTTCTGAAATTGAACCGAAATAGGTAATCTTACAGTATTTTTTATCATTTGTTTGTTTTACTTTTTATTTATTAAGTAACTAATTTCTTTTTCATTGAAGCGGTTATTATGTGCTATTAGTTTACTTATTTTTGAATAAAGGAATTGTGAAAGCTCGGTGGATCATAGGAAATAATGGGGTGGATTGATTGTTTTGTAATTGTTATATCTGAGTTTGTAGGTTTTCTATAGATATTAAATTCTAGTTTATTTTGTTTGGATATTGAAAGGTCCAGAAAATTTAAGGTTTGATTTTGTTTTTTTTCAAGTGAAAATTTTATTTTTGGATGGATTTTATTTAAATCTTTTAATGTTTCTTCTATTTGTCTGTCGTTTCCAGTATAATAAACCAAAATGTCATCTATATATCTAAACCAAAGCAATATATTTTTTGCTTTATCCGTTTTTAAAAAGTTATTATCCAGGTTTGACATAAACAGTTCTGATAATAAGGAGCTTACTAGGAAACCCATTGCTAGACAATCCATTTAGTATTTATAGTAGTTACACGTTCAGATTTGCTTTGATTTACTTTCAGTTAGTCAGGTTGCTTTAAATTGAAAATGACGATCGATAATTTATTATGCTTTTATATTTTATTTTATATTACAAAAAGGGCAAGAACGATGATCTAATAACAATAACAATAACAACAATTTATTATTTAACTACTAACAAAACAATATTTGTCCTTTTGTTAGCCTTTACGGAGAGGTTTATGTTTAGGGAGACATGGTGCAAAAGTTGTTTGATCAATTCAGGAACGGAGATATGGACCTGGAAGATCAACCTTTGAGCAATAGAGAAAATGAGATGTCGAGAAAATAAAGGTAATAATACCCAAAGATCCACGCACCATGGCCCGTGAGATTGCAGATAAGTGAAATAATTGAAAAAAAATTGTACACATGCCGATACAATGTATGGGTCCCTTACAAGCTTAGTGAGCGAAATCTGCTGGACCGAATCTGTTCGTGCAATATTTTGCTGAAAAAAAATTCTGGGGCTCGATTCCTAAAGTGGATGGTAACCGGTGATAAAAAGTGGATGGTGTACAACAACGTGCAACGAAAAAATTATGAGGGTTGTTATGCTCAGCTTTTTTTTTAAGTTTGGCCAAAGGCTGCTTTCATCCGAAGAAAATTATGCTTTGCATTTGGTTGGATTAAAGACTCAAACAGTTTGCGCTTTTTTTACGCGACTAAACTATCATGGGGTATATGACATCACACTTCTTTACAACACACACCTATAGAACTGATGTTTAACTACCCTATCCTAGACACCTCTAGGCAACAGACGTTGCCATTAGAAACTACTAAAGTACAGTATAGTTTGCACTAGTGTACTGGACAGTTACTCATCAACCTTACTCAGGAAGCTAATCTAACATGAGTATCACGGGGAAAGAAGGCTCCGCTAGCATAGCTAGTGCTCCTCCATTTCATCGCTAGTTTAATATTCGGTATGAAGGCCACACCTGAAATCGAAAAACAAATACGTATGCCTGGGTAAGTTTACAACCAAACCAGCAACACCGAACTCTACTGTTTACAGTTAGATCTACTGAAAGCAGCAATTGAAGAAAAAACGGCCAGAATTAGCCAAACCAGCAATTAATATGAAATATGTTGTGTCGACGTAATGCACGAAGACTCGTTCAATTAGGACCCAGCAAAAATTGTCGATTGGGATGTTTTGCCCCGTCCACCTTAATCAGCGGACATCGCATCCTCGGACTACCATGTTTTCCGCTAATTACATAAGAGAGTAAATAGATATTTATATAAACTATTTGAGTTTCTTTTTCTCTTAAAAAAACCCTACGAATTTTCCGGACAAACCAATACTAAAGATCAACTACTTATCAATATCCCCTCATTTCAATAGTGTGAAATTTCTAGCAAATGCCAGTAACACTTCTGCCAAAATAAAATAGTCCAACACAGTTTGATCGAACTGCTTATTTCCGGCCTGGACAGATCGTCAAAAGGCCCTATATTACCTCGGGGATTTCCGAACATCCCCTTTCTATATCCTGTTTGTTTTTGAAACCTTTTTATAGAAACGATACAGTAAAAATCCGATGTTATTAACCGTTCTTTCATGTAAGTACATGGGTATCATTTATTTTGGTACCATGATAACTGAAAGTTTAAACCATAGTTTAATAAAATTGGGCCTTGTTTTATTATTTAAAAAGTAATGGTTGTAATATCTCTTATCATTTTGTAACATTTAAATATTTTGCATACTTGTAGATATATTTACATATTTATTATTATTATTTCTCATTATATTATTTACATATTACATTATTATTTATCCTATTACACACGTTACAATTAAAAACTGAAAGCCAATTTAAAAGCTGAATATGAAGGTCGAAAAGTAAACAGTAACACTGAAGAAGTGTTATTAAAAAAGTGCCATACATATTACAAAATATATAACAATACGAGGGGTGTAAATAACGTAATAAGATCGGTGCTGTAGTATTCGATCTGATAACAACGTGTGTTTCCCTTTTGGAGGAGAAGCAGGTTAATAAAAAATGAGAGGCAAGGATTTTTGTAATGCGTTCTGAAAATGAGTGCCAACAATTTCGAGCAACGGACAGACATTTCGTACTTGGACACAGTAGAACCGAAACTGTGTTTTATCAAGCGCCCAGGTTTTAAGGTGGTTTAAGAAGAACAATTGATTGAAGAAGAATTGAAGTGTGAATCAAATTCACATTCTTCTCCGATCCTTGACCATCAACCAACGCTCAGAAGATCCTGGATTACGTGGACATTTTCATCACTTCTTACTGATGAAGATCTTCCGCTGTTCATCTTCAATCGAGTCTTGACCTTCTCAGAATCCCTTAAATCTGGAAACCTTAGTCTTTAACAAAACATTGCTTCTATCGGCTTATTGAAGTTTTGCAAAAGTTTCTGTTTCTGCATTGTGCATAAGTCTGAACAAAAATTTGGCTCGTTTGGTTTAGTTTTTCAACCAGAAATTTCACAATATTTTCGTAAGTCTCCGCAAAGCTTTTATCGAATTTATAAGTCATTTTAACAATAATAACACATTGTTCAACATTCGTAAAACAGTTCATATTTTCTAATAAGAAGAATCATAGATTACACAAGTCATCAAACTTAAACTATTTTTAGGTACTATTGATAAAACTGGGCGTATATGAAGTATTTTGTAGTCTTAAATCCGAAAATGATAAGCTGATTACTGTAACACGTACAGTTTGTTTGTTGCAGGGGGTCGGTGGTGGGCAAAAAAAGGAGACGACATATTTTTACATTCTAATATTTATTTAATATAAACATTTAAAACGTGTTAAATCTGCGCAAATATTACTAGGATCATGCAAATAAAAAATATATTACATGAGATGTCATACAGCGATAAAAACTTTCACTTTTTCCTCTTGTGTTCTGTAGCATCATCTCTTTTTAAAAACCAGCAGTAGTCGCCCAATATAGATGGGTTCCAGCGTCCCTGGTATCTTACTTCCATCATCCTGATATCCTAGTGAAATCTCTCTCCTTGTTCGTCGATTACTGTACCCAAATTTTACCGAAAAAAAAATTTTGGGGGGTATTAAAAACTGAATTTTTAAAGACTTGCGACACCCTAGTATTTCATGGCTTTTCAAGAGTTCATCTATGAGGTTTTTATAGTTTTCATCTTTCTTGTTGCCCAGAAATCCTTTCACTACACTTACAAAACACTTCCAAGCTTCCAATTCGTTTTCATTTAATTTATCTTGAAAACTGAAATCACCTAGAAGCTTCCTTATTTGAGGTCCAATAAATATGCCTCCTTTTAGTTTTGCATCAAAGTAGCAATTACTTACATGGACAATAGGTTCTATGTACACCATAGGAACAACAAACGGCATAGATTTTTTTCTTGCGATGCATCGACTGCACTAAACTTACTTGACAACTCGCACGGCAAACATGAGGAGCCAAACTTTTATCTTGATCTTCAATTTGGCACTTAAAATATAAAAGACCAAGCTTTCTTGACTTCCTCGGATATAGATGTAGCTTGTGACTGTAAAATAAATCGTCCGCCTATATAACATAACTTATCCGCTGGATTTTTCGACGACTAGAACTTTTATAATTTTATATAAAACACTTGACTGTACTGTAAACAAGATAGAAACAAACTAAATTGTAGAAAACAACAAAAAACTGCCCTTAAAGGTTCGTAGAATACTGTAGAAATACCCCCTCTACGGTCTTATGGTAATTCCTACATTGTCCAATCCAAAGTCAGGTACAAATAATTTCAAATACCCCATGATATAAAAAAGATTCAGCTATTTGAAAATGAGACGTGCTAGGTCATTTCTGTGAAAAAGTGTTTTAATAACTACCTAAATGAAACGCAAAAAGAGCATTCTCATTAATGTTGCAAAAATCATGCCGACCTGTGTTATAGCTCTCAAAGTATCAGAGTTGTCAACAGTAAAAGAAAAATTAACGCGAATGTATTTTTCAACCCATTATTTTCTCTTGAACTATGTAAGGTAAAAAAATGTAAGAAATATATTTTTTCAAGAATGGTATTAAAAAAAATTAATTATTATTTTCAAAATTAATAATATAACATTAAACATTGTATTAGCTTTCATGTATAATAGGAAGAAATTTAATACTTGTACTGAGGTTGTTTGACGATTAAACTAGACCGGAAATAAATTATTCGATCGAACTCTGTTCGATGGTTTTGCTGACCTACTGCCCTCTAACGTTCGCATAATTTACCTAGTGTCCGTCATTGTGCCGCTGAAAATTAAATTCACCCTCTCCCATTTCGCTTTAGAAACGGACAATTTTGGAATTTTCCAGTCTATTATTCGACTAGACAACTATAAAGTATTCAAATTCATTTTGTTACAGTACCTAGATGGTTAAATGATTATTTTCGATGATTTTGATAAATTTATCAAGATAAGTTTGGTAGAATTTTATATTTCATATTTTATTACAAAACAGGAAAAAAAGCCGCACCGCGTCGAATATCAGTTATTGATAACTGAAGTTAAGCGATGTCGGTCCGAAGGGTACCCGTACGGAAACCAAATGTAGGCAATCTTGACAACTACGGATAAAAGAGGACTATAGATTATAAGGTAAAATGAGATTTTATTACATTCAATTTCTAAACTAAGTCAGCCAACAAAGAATGGTGAATTACTTTTCTGTTTTACTTTCCCTCACCGAAGATTATAGTGTATATAGCCCTTTACACGCGAAAAAAAAAGTTGCAAATATTCAAGAAAAAATAAACTAAGATGTTATCTAGGGGTCCAAGAAGGCTATGAAAATTTTTTAAAAAATCCTGAATTTTCAGTTTTCCTGAAATGGTGCCCTCACGATAGTGAAACTTCATTATTACAATATTACACTTAATATTATTTATTTAATGGCGGAGTCGCTACTATAATAAGTCTTTATCGTTTCACAAAAATAAATAAACTCCCTCACATGAATCAATAAAAAACTTAAATAAAACTAATAATAAAACTAAAAGTAAATGAAACTTCATCAATCTCTGATAAACTTAAAAGTAAATAAAATTTCTTAATTTTTTACATTAGGAACAAAAAAAGATCACAAATTAGGTATTTCAAAACACATAGAAAGAAAATGACTGTGTCATAAACAGTTAAAAATCAAACAGCTTACAAACTAGTTATAGTTTGAGATGATACGATTGGAAGCAGTTTTTATTTCGAGAAATGTACAAATATACGCCGCACTTCGAACATTTAATTATTGACCTGCTGTGACATCTCTCGTACATGCAATACCTAAATACCTTTAAATCATCAAATACAGCGAGGTGATCATATCCGTTGTATATTTTGCCTTCTGATGGGCGTATGGGTGGTCTGTACTGTTTATTCCTAGGAGGGGTCTCATTTTCAGAATCGCTGTCAATGTCGCGACGTTCGTTTTCAGGAAAGTTTGTTCTGCTGAAACGAAAATCCAGTAGTGTGAGAGTGTCTTTTCTTGAATAGCTATTTGCCACAATATCATTTTTTATAGTCGCCACGAATTAACAAACGCTAAATCCAGAAAGTGAATCAGAACTTTCAATGACAATTTTCTGGTGTTGATGAAGATACGGTAGTATTCCATCTTTCAGTTTCTTATCCTACCCTTTGACAGTAGCGCCCGACGAAAACCCTGTGCAGTTTGATGCCATGAGTGTTGATTTAGTGTCCTTCTATTTGACGATAACGGTCGAGTCTCTGGTGTAATTCTGACTTTCGCAGCGAATCATATCAGAATCTTTCTTGAATTTACAAGCAACTCGATCTGGAATGTGGTTGAACATGATTGTGCTCGTGCTGTGTATATTCATCTAGTTCATCTCTTCCACTAATGGAACTATAGTGAAGTATCAATCGTGAAAGACACAGCTACCTGGTGGGACACTTCTGATCAAATAAAGGATTACAGAACCTGTAATCCCTGTAACCCTCATTCAAACCTACAGGTCGGGGATTATTTTTTACAACTTAGCGCAGAGAACATCGGCCAAAAAAATACTTGCTGGAAAGAAATTTCGCTCGAATTAACAGGTAATTGCCGAAACTGAAGGATATTTTGAAAACAAAGAGAAATAGTTCTATAAAAAAGGTTTAAAAACGCTAGAAAAGCGTTGGAATGATTGTATTGCTCTTCAAGGAGAATATATTGATGAATAAAGCCAAAATTTGCAAAAAAATAGTATTTTATCTCTCATACCGGGGACTTCCGTCTTCACTTTAACTTATGATGAGTAAAAATTAGTTTTAGTGCAGCTTTCATATTAATATGTTATTTTATAAAGTTTTAAAAATCATTGTTCAAGTGTGTCTAATATTTTGACACTCAGTGTATTTTTTGTAGCTTCGGTATTAATTCATAGTACGGAGATTCATCAATAACAACAATTTACAACAACAAATAACAAACAATATTTTCATCAATAACACATCTTTTCATCAACTTAGGTCTTTTGATGAAAAAATCCAGAATTATGCTGACCTACTACCCTTTAACGTTCTAATAAATTACCAAGTTTACACCACTGATCGCGAAAAATTAAATTCAGGGTTTCCATTTTGATTTAGCGGTGGTTAGGGCTGGAAATTTTCAATTTATTATCGAAAACGGTAAATATGACAAAACATATATATGACAAAACGAATATTGAAACAAAATTTATTTAACCATTTTATTTAGTTGAACAATTTTTTTATTTGTAAACAATATTTTACTACTTTTTAAAAAAAATTGAACAACATACAGTCATTGACAATTGCATGCGCTTAACAAAAATAAAACTTCAAGAAGGATCATACAATTAAATTGAACTTCGTCAAAAATTTTTCCCTATTATAGGTCTGACAAAAGATTGATAATATCCACCTTACTTTTTGTAAGAGAAATATACTACTAACAGACGAATCACGTGTAATGTTATTGGTTATTGGTTATGGTTATTTCTCCATTATTATTGGAATGTGAAAATAACGTCAATAAAATTTGGGTATGCCGATGATCTGACACTTGCTACCCTTAAAATATCAGTTCTTAGCCTGGTCTACGCGGTCGCTGAATACTGCGCTCCAGTCTGGCTAAACAGCTGTTCAATGAGACTATGCTAAACTCAATGAGACTATAGGAATAATCAATAGCTTTTTAAAAAGCACACCTCTACCTGGGCTTCCCACTCTAAGCAATATTGTTCCTCCCACTATCCGCAGACAGGAAAAACTACTCAGGGAATACAATAAAATACTATCAAATCCTAGTACCCTAGTACACAATGACTTGCCTGTTGTCGGCCTGCAAAGAATGAAGTCTAGTTCTCCCTACTGCTGCTATCAGAACTATTCCTGGAAGAAAATTTCAACCTTAATGCTAAATGGAGAAAATTCTGGAACATTTCATGACCGGATCAGGTGGCTCAGGTCGTCAACCCTACAGCACCCTTACCAGGAATGGAGCTCCGAGTGGAAGATACTCAACAGAATAAAAACGTCCCATGGCATATACCGTGACACTTTCTACAAGTCAGGACTGACTGGGTCGCCAGTTTATGACTGGAGAACATCGCGAAACCCTTCATCACATTGTGGGTGAGTGCCCCTTACAACATATGGTTAAGAAATAAATTATTTCTTTCAAGCCACTGACTACGTGTTGGACTAGACTGCCTCGATTTTAATATGATATGTCTTTCGTTCTGTATAGGTATTTTTCTTGTATTTTGCTAAATTTTAATGTATATAACCTGATGCTGAATTTAAATCCATGTAGGCCATACGCTTAATAAATAAATAAATACTTAAATAAATTGAAATGTTGATGTAAGCTCTATTTTTCTGCTGTGTGACTACTCTTCTCTTCTTGTATGAGCACTGAAGTCACTTAGTTACACATTTGCTGATATTTTTCTCAGCTCCTTTTATAGCACTATATAAAATTGAGATTACCCATCATTGCTGCTTTCTTCTGTAGGGGCATAGCTAAACAGTATTGACAGATTATTAACTCATACAATTCAGTATTGACTCATTCTAAAATCACATTTGCTTATGTTAATGTAAGTTCAATAATTTGCCAAATTTAAGGCATCGGAAGTTCAAGAGATTCAAATTTATTTAGGAAATGTGCAGTTCATTATGTAGTGGATGCAGTATTTCGGATAATCCCTAACCGCACTAACAGAAATCAGACCAATATATTGAGATGTTATCAAGGGTGTGAACTGGTATGCTCAAAATCGAAAATGGCTAAGTACCGGATATTGATAGTGCACGCCTGATATCTAATTAATGACCATCACTGGCCCATTGTGGGGCTTCTGATAGATGAACAACGACGGCAACAATTACGGTATTGGTCACACATATTTTTTACTAGAGGCAATATGAAACACACATGGTCTACTAACAGATCCATTTTATCAACAGAATTTTAAGAAGAAACTCTTTCAAGACCAAGTTTTCAAATATTGACTCCCAATCAAAGACCCCGTGATAATCTGATCCTATGAATAGCCAGATTTCCCGAGTTCTCACCTATAAAACATGTTTGGAACATGATAAGTTGAAGGCCAGAAAACGTATCTCAGCGGTCACGCACTTTAGAGACTCTAAGATAGGAAATCCAGGTTGATATTTATTTTTAAGATACTATATATCTAGAATAATTAGCTCAGTACAACCGATACCAAAACGTGTTCGGTGAAGATAACCCGTGTGCCCAAATATAACAAATAACAAATTCCGTAACTATTTATTTTATTAAAGTTTAAGAATTCATTCCTTGCTGTAATTAAAAGCAAATATTATCTTCTAACTACTGCAGTTTCTATGTCAGTTAGTACATTACTTATTTTTTTGCATTTTAGTGTCATTACTGATTGAATTATCATTCTACACATTTTTTTAATTGTTATATAGTAATATTTAATAAGTACACGAAGAAAATATGTTAGTTCTGCACAAAACTAAGGTTGCTCAGCAGCGAACTTACGTCGGAAATAAACTGTTCTATTGAATTGTATTGAAAACGATGGATATCCTGACCTACTGCCCCCTAATATTGCCATTATGTACTAAGTTTCCGTCTTAAGGATTATGTCCAGGCTTTTCCATTTCGATTTGAAGACGGTCAACTTTGATATTTTCCAATTTAATATTTACTGCGCAAATATAAACTAACTAACGACACATCGACACATATTTTATTGGACCTTTTCAAATATTAAAGTAATTTTTAAATTATGATAATACATAATAAAAAAATTATTTATATTTTTTCTGAGCGAGGGTTTGATGGAATTTTAAATTGACCATTATACAAGGTGGCGCAGAGGAAACGCATGTTTTTCACCTAAGCATAACGTTGTTCATTATCAAGGTATTTTTGTTGTAATTACAGCTAAATGAAGTAATAATAGTGCATAAAAAAGTCGCATGCAGACAAATCTGGAGAGCGTCGGGGCCAAGAACCATTGCCGAAACGGGAGATCACAAGTTGAGGAAAAATGTGTCGAACACATTTCATTGATGCTCTCGCCGTATGAGCTGTGGTACCGTCTTGTTGGAACTGCAGTTCTTCCATGTTTACTTGTCGCCGTTGAAGTTGTTGTAACAGAAAATTTTGTAACATGTCAATATAACGTGCCGAAGTCACTGATACTGTTCTTTTCTCCTCTTCAAAATAATATGAACACTTTTTCACAATCGAGTGGTCTTAGGTGCAGTTATTGTGGATTCTCTTCCGGCTAGTACCTACAGTTGTTTACATATCCCCTTATATGTATACGTATGAATACGTGCTTTATCACTCATCATTATCACGTCATCAGATTCATTCTCGCACAAACCTCTCTGCGCTCTGCAAAATTCCTTTCGGTCAGCTGTTGCACAGTCATTATTTTATGGGGATAAAATTTCAAGTCATCATGCAAAATGCATTGTAGCGATCGACGGAACATATCGAGAGCTGAAGCTTGGAGGCTAGTGGAACGCTGATAACTAGCAAGAACCGCCCTTCTCACTGTTTCAATATTGTTTGGTGTCTGTCCGAACGGCACGGGGAAGGTCAGGCGGTTTTCTCTTCATGACAGATCCGGTAATTCGAAATGCTTCAACCAATCGGAGTATCGTGTTTCAGTCTGGAATTGTCGATGGAAAAAACGCTCCACGGTAACCACAAAATCTCTAAAAAATTGCTCAACAATAAACACACGATGTTCCAAATTCCACACTAAAACTGCAGTACCTGAGCTGCCCGTTGAGGGCGCGACGAGGTCGTCATGCCCTCTCTTTACAAAATACTGACCGTTCAAAAAACATGCGTTTCCTCTGCACAACCCTATATAAGATGCAATTCATAAGTTGTTAACTTCAAAAGTCATCAATTTCTCAATTGATTTTCAATTATACTCACCAAAGGTATATTAGCCACTCTGAATGAATGTACTATTTCGTAAATTTTCAGTGCTTAAGTTAATTAATATTTTATTTATATTGTATTGTTTTTTCTATTTCTTTAATATACAGTTGCTATTTTTCTTTAAAATTAAAAATGTGAATTTCAAAATATTCATCTATTTTCGGTATGGCTAGAATTCCGGTTATGGCTAGAATACTACCTTTATTGCGATATGCCCTTGAAAATACAAACGTAGAATAAAATACAATAATAAAGGACTGCCTAATAAAAATGTCAGTAGTTGTAAATGGCACAATGATAGTGACAAGTGATAATCCAGTAATTTTTTTACTTTTCTCGTAATAAATCTCGTATGATAAGACGCACCGTATTATTAAAAGAAAACATTGTTTATATCCACATTTATCAGTTCAGACCAAAGATATTCTATTGCCACATTTCTATGGTGTTCAACACTATCATTAACATGATGTTCATCATCTTGAAAAAAATAAGGCCCAATGACTCCTTCAGCCCAAAAACCTTATCAAATAGTAACTTTCTGAAGATGAAGACGTAATGCCCGAATTACTTGAGGATTTTCATCGGCCCAAATCCTCTAATTCTGTATGTTCACAAACCCGTTAAGTCAAAACTGTGCTTCGTCGGAAAAGATTATTTTTCCCCAAAGTGGAGGTCGCCTTCTAACTACTCTAGAATCCAATTTGGGAGTGTTTGACTTAGATGCACTGAATTGATACAATGTACTGAAAATACATCTTTATGACTGACATTTACATTTCAAAACGATGATGCCGCTGTTACGTTCCAAAGTTCTGACACGCTTATTAGAAATCTCTCTATATTAATATATGTCTATTAACATATTACACAATAAATAACTACTAAAATGTTGTTTTAAATCTTACACAAATTAACCAAATATATTAAGTCCTCAGATCCCATAATAAACTAAAACGCTAGAAAAAAATATTGAAATATATTGCATTGGATTAATTTTGTAATCACTTGCAAAATAATGAATAGGTTCACCATGGTTGTTACACTATGTAGCTTTGCGAGGCATGTACCGAATTATATGATCTATGTCTTCTTGTAGTGAAGTATCCCTTATGCGTTTAATAGATATTTCAAGTTCGTTCAAAGTTGCCGGTAATTGGGACAATTATTTGGATGAGCTTGCAGATAAGGCCCAAAAACGTGCTGCATTATTTTGATCACATAACAGGCTACATTTAACTGTCATGGTTATTTAACTCCAATGATTAATAGGAATAGGAATGTCCATTTGCCGCAGTTACCTTTCACACCGAAAACGTATTTCCCTTTATATCGTGATCAGAGAAACAAAATCTAGAATCATTTTTCAAACAAATAGAGTTCTCTTTTTTCCTTCCTATTTTTGTCGAATTTATTTCCATTTCATTATAGCTCAGCACTATTCTAAGAAACGCATCTTGTATGTTATAAGAGGAAGCACGCCATAAGGACATAAGTATCCAACGCAACAAAAGAATTAGGCACCTACCATCCTTGAATAATTTTAAGGCGACCAGAATCTCGTACTTGAGCATAACTCTGATCCTAAAACCATCTTACCCATAACTTAAACATGCTGTTTAAGAACTTAAATGTTTCTTTCAGTCCAATAGCTCGTCTCTTTTCAAATTAAGATAATCGGAAAAAGAAATGGAACACTTGATAATAAAAGTCATCAATGTTTTGTATGAGCAGAGGGCTTATCTTAGTAGGCCTAAATATATATATATATATATATATATATATATATATATATATATATATATATATATATATATATATATATATATATCAGGGCGTATCAGTTTTTCAACAATTTTCTCTTTATTTATACTTAATTTGGTATAAGGACGTTTATTGTAGAGAATTACATTTCCGATCAAAGTAAATTGAAATTTGAACTTGAAACTTTGAACTTTGACTAACTCTGAATAGCCTAAGATATAGACCTAAAAATTTTTCCCTTGATTGGGGTTCCACAATCTCCTATGGAACACACAACAACCTCCTTCTCCGCCTAAATGAACATTTTGTTGATTTCTTGACTGGAAACGGGCCCCACCCATACCTTCCATTGGAGGGCACATGTTTTGTCTCTCGATTTTTAACTCTTCAGGGCACCGACATGTGCTCTCTCGTCAAGAACAGGAAGACGCAATCCACAGTCAACAACCCATACTTTTCGCCGACTTCCTGCCGGATAGCGTATATATGCAGTATTAGAATGCTTTGGATTGTGTCCATTGAAAGAACAGTGCTGAGTATCATCAGACACCCAACTGTTGGGTTCCACAATCTTATGTGGAACACACAACAACCTGTTTTACCGCCTAAATGAACATTTTGTTGATTGCTTGACTGGGAACGGGCGCCACCCATCCCTTCCATTGGAGGGCACATGTTTCGTCTCTTGATGTTTAGACTCTTCAAGCAGAGAGAGCACATGTCGGTGCCCTGAAGTGCCCTTATATATATATATATATATATATATATATATATATATATATATATATATATATATATATATATATATATATATACAGATCCTGCCCTGAACAGATCCTGAATCTGAAGTTGATTCTAAGACATCAAAAACTGTACAATAAAAATCTCGTCTGTACATTTGTGGATTTCAAAAAAGCATATGATTCTATTGACCGCGAATCTTTATTCCGAATCTTGAAAGAACAAGGACTAGATCTGAAAACGCTGGCAATTATTAAAGCAACGTTAACTAACACAAGGTCAAAAGTTAGATTCATGGGTGAGATCTCAGAGCCCTTCGAAATTAAAACTGGAGTGGGACAAGGGGATGGACTCTTGCCACTCTTATTTAACTGTGTTCTAGAAAAAGTAATACAGGAGTGGCGTGAAAAAAAGTCGGCCCTGAATATTGACCAGCCCATTAAACTGGGGAGAACCAATATCAAAATTGATTGTCTGGCATTTGCTGATGATCTAGCAATTTTAGCTCAAAATGTATTAACGGCACAGAAACAGATTGAAATCCTAAAAGAAACAGCAGAAAATGTAGGACTCCAAATTTCCTTTGAAAAGACACAATACATGACCTGCAACAGACTAAGAACGCCATTTCTAAAAACAAAATATGGTAACATCAGACGAGTCTCTCAATTCAAATATTTGGGTGAAATAATCATGGAAAATGGGTTGGAAAAAGCGGCCAATAAGCGGCCAATAATTTTATGAAAATAAGAGTAAAGCTAAAGTAGAAATAATTAAATGGATTGCTGCAATTAAAGAGGACCTAAGATCGGCAAATGTTTCACAAAGTGAAATTCAGGATAGAGGCTGTTTCAGACACAAGGTGGACGTTTGGAAGGTTGGCCAGAGAGAAAAATGTAGGAAGACTGGAACAACTTGGTCTGACGAAAGGAAAAAAGCTAATAGCGAAAGAATGAAATTAGTATGGGCACAAAGGAAGGCTAACAAACAACAAACGCCTCTAATTGTACTTCGCGTGGTCCACTAGGGCCCATACGTGAATAATAATAATAATATATATATATATATATATATATATATATATATATATATATATATATATATATATATATATATATATATATATATATATATATATATATATATATATATATAAATGTTCCCGTAACTTAAACATACTGTTTAAGAAATTAAAAGTGCTTCTTCTTTCTATCCAATACCTAGTCTCTTGACAAATGATGATAATTGTCTGAACTAACGTGTTGCACGAACCTGTAGCATTTTAGTACTTTTATCAGAACCACAAGAATACAGCTTAGTTTAGTGACATACGAGAAATTTTTCACAATATGATAAAAACAACATATCTTAAACTATTTACTTTACCACATTTTTTGCAGTCGTATGCAGAAACATAAAGATAAATACGCAAAAAATGTATCAGTTTTTACATTCAAAATATGTTACACAATGGGTATATTTTTAGTTTCAAAAATTCAAAGCTGGGTATTGCACTCTTTTTATTCCCCATTATATATACGGTATATAACCACGAAGTTAATTAATTCGTCACCAGCCCTGACCAAGTTTCTTCGAATAAACAAGAACCGACTATTCAATTTCCATTAGGATGCAGTGAATTGACTCCTCCAATACGATTCTAAGGTTTCGTCTGCATAATAAATTACATTAATTTTTACACCTTTCTCTACAAAGATCAACGACGAAGCACAATTGAAACTGATCGCTCTCCTAATTGTAGTTGATATTTTATTAGGATAATCATAATTTAATAGGGTCCAAAAACATTCATTTAATGGGTTAAAACTATGTTTAAAAATGGATATTTCTTCATGAAAAAATTCTGGATTATGAGATGAGATAAATGAGATAAACCGCATGGCAAATTTTGTTATTATTAGTCCTGGTGTAAACCGTTATTTGAAACTAATTCAATTTAGACATTCAAGATAGTCAAAGCAAGATAAATACATTAGAAAGAGATTAGAATAAGAAAGCAAGCATTGTAGCTTAGGAAGGTTAAGAAATTAAAGCAGTATTGTAAATAACGATTTTGGGTTTCTGGGAGAAAATCTGTTTATATTAAAATCAATCTTCCTGAAACTTTATTTTCTCAATTGTGCCTGCAACATTTTCTACATTTACATTTCAATAATTGTAATCCACATACGACAGTAGCTCTTTCGGCATTGGTTTAGATTTATTATTCGAGGTAAAAACTTTTAATTACATGTTTCTGTATCTTGGAGTAAATTTTCGTATTCCAGGTATAACATTAAACGTTTCTTCTGTTTTAACGTCGCTGTTGATGTACTTGCTCATTGAGACAAATGCTAAGGAGCCGGGTTTTTATTTCTCTCGGTATTTGTACTATTCAGTTTTATAATATAAACATAGTTATGGCAAAGCTGGCTGCAGACTCCAAAAAAAAGATAAGAAGAATTACGACAAGCAAAAAAAAGTTAAAACAGATATGCGGTAAAAACCAAAGGAAAACAATTTTTGCTCTTGAAATTTTAATTTTTTTTTAAATTTAAGTCACGTCAACGCTCAAAGGCGTTATTTAGTGACTTACCAACACCGACAAACACATACAAATACGCACACAGACATCCATGCCCGCACCAGGATTCGAATCCGGGACCATTGGATTGCCAGGCGGGCGACTAACCCACCAGACCACCGCGGTCGGCGAAATTTTGAATTGAAAAGGGTTATTGATACGGGAGAAGAAAAGTATTTGTTATAGATAAAAAAAGAAATCTATTGGGCAATCAGAAAGAAAGCAATAAGCGATGGAAAAACATTTCAAAAAGATATTAAGTACGAAAGCAAAAAGAGTAAAAAAACTAACAAAAAAGGCAAAACACAAATTCATTTAAAAATATTATAGGCCAAGAGGTAGTGGCATTGCGGATGAAAATTTAAATGTAGTTAAAAAATTTTAATACGAAGTGTGTATATAAAGTAATAAGATTGGTGGCGTAACGTTTTATCTGGAAATACTGTTGATTCCCTTTTGGAGGGGAGGTATGCGGACATCTGATGCGTCTTCAGTTTGAGTTTAAACTCCCTAGAGTGGCTTGGTGGTCCGTAACAATTCTTTTCGTGAATAAGATTTTCTAGTGCGTTCTGAAACTGTGTTACTGAGTGAGTTATTTATACACCTCGTAACCTATTAGAGTTTGGCGACTACAATGATCTACATCTAGAGAAGCGGGATTAAGAAAGAGCACCAAAAAATGTAACATTGAGGATACCAGGAGAAAAAAGAAGAAAGGGTAGGACACGCTAATGGTAGAGAGAAATAATAAACGACAATATGGGGGAATTATATATGAGAAAAGCAACAGCAATACAACAAACCAATACAATTTATTTCAATGGACAATATCATAATTTTAATGGTAATAAATGATGTTACTCTCAATTGCGTTATTGTACTTATTATTAAATAAAGGATCTTTGTTAATATTCAACTATGACAAAGTCGAGAATATCTCCAACATAATTTATAAACATCTTCTTAGATTGTTTGATGTGTTCATTATTCCTAAATTAACTCGGCTTAATGGCATATCGTACGAGTGAAAAGGGATAAACTTTCGAGGCACTTCATTATGATACACCTTGTTTGACGAAGTCCTCCCACATATTCTGGCACCATAGGGGCGTTCCTTACCCTTTCGTTAACATTGTACGCGCTCTGATGTGGCCCAGATGGATGGATTCAATTAAATGTTAAACGATTTTATTTCGACGAGCCGTGATATGGATGGACTAATACTTAATCCGGCGAGTATAAAACCAGCGCTAAATTGGATTTCTAGGTTATATAAATCGTGAGAAGTTTCGTGAGAAAACTACTACTTGTCTCGGATAAAATATTAATTTAATCACTCTGTATTGTTGAGAACTTTATGGATACAAACTAGAATTTGCTTTCATTTTCAGTAAAACGATATAAACGGAATTATAACCAGGCAGGAAAAATGAAGCACACAAAGCATTAATGATATTAATTCCAGTATACTACTATAATCAAAAAGTAAGGTGACTTTTTTAATAAAAAACTCATGCTTACTTATTCATGGAAATTTATTTTGTCTCCTTCAAAGAAATGCCCGCTCACTGAAATACACTTATTCCAACGTTTTTTCCAGTCATCGAAACAGTTTTTAAGATTGACTTCTCGTATTTCCTTAACAGCGGCCAGCAAACTCTCTTGAAATACTTCTATAGACACAAAGAGCGTGGTGGTTTCTTCAATCGAGCAATGATGTTTTAAAAAAAAATCAATGTTTTCGGAACAAGATGAGAAGACCCACGAGACAAGCCCAGTTTTTTCTTCAAAATTAATGGAATTGATTCAAATGATATTCCAGTTATATTTACTTTCATGTCCCTAAAGAACAGCTACCCGCCGTTCCCAGTTCACTGGTACGATTAGTGAAAAGCCTTTTCACGTTTAGATAAGTATATTTAGCCCGGATGTCTTATACAAGCCAAACTCTAACTAGTTCTTCCTCGTGTTACATCGTTTCTCTTAACAACAACAAAACCCTACTTTTTGGTATACATATCGGTAAAATAGAAACATTAATACTAGAACGGATGCTCAGTACTAGATGACACGAGTGTTTACATTTAAGTCTCTAACATTTACATTGTCTCTAATACCTCAGTGGTTACTCAGCACAGTATCCTTAATTTTGGTAATGTTTTCTTCATTTATTCCGTCCCTGTATCACTTATAAAAAATGTAGTTTCATCACCGTAATACTTTTTCAACATTTTTAATACATCAGTACAAGAAATTTCGTTTTTAAGAAGAAAATTAATGCAATTATTTGCTCGTTTAATTTGTCCATTTAAAAAAATAAAATAATTACAAAAGATTATATATCTAACTTATAATTTGTAACTAACGCTCGCGAATTATTAAAACAAAAGTCACCTTACGTTTTGATCATAGTGCATCATATATCACAGAAAGGTGCACAGTTACCTGATTTGATACCAGACATTACCATTATTCTTGAATGAATGTTTACTTTCAACGAATGTTTACTTTTAATAAAATGTAATGCTATTTGAAATGTAAGTGATTTATTTTTTAACTTTAACGAGACTATTTTTCTAAACTATTTTGTTGCTATTGTTGCTATTGTTGCTATTGTTGTAGAATTTTCATTTTTTTATATTGAATTATTTTAAGGTGGTGTCATATATCACCAAAAACATTACTAACATTTTTCCTAGAACTGTCATAACAAAACGTGTAAGATTTGTATTAGTTTCTATTGTTCCTGAGCAACCAAGAATATTTTAAAAGCACCTCTTAAGCGCATTTGATTATATATAAGAAATATTTTTTATTGTTTGCATTTCATCAGCAATATTTTCCATAAAAACCTAGGACATGCGCTTCTCTTCTTCTTTTTCCCTTCCTTGGCATCTGCTTTAAGTTCAAAATAATGTAGAACAGGTTACATGTTATGTTTTTTTTATTATTAGTACTAAACTGTGTATATAATTCAAAGAAAAAGCTTATTTATAAAATCTGAAAAAAAAAACTAATAAGCGTATGACGTAGTTAAGAAAACTAATCATTTTGTGTTAATCATATCCAGTGTGTCATTTTGGTTATACACATGTATAGGTTATATGGATTTAAGGGTTAAATCATTTGAATATAAAACTACAGGAAGGAGCATGTGATTCTGTAAGTGAGACCAGAATGGTAGCTGCATATGGCCGACTACTGTTTTCGGTTTGACAGTGGCGGAGGGCAGTATGAATAAAAATAAGAAACTGATAAAAGTTTACAGTTGTTTAAAACAATAAATTATTGTATAATTATCGTTACTGTATTAAATTAATGAAGACTTACTAGATCCGCCAAAGAAATGTAAAAATTTAAATTATTTAAAAAAATCTGTTTTTTTCAAAGAGTAAAGTGCCTTTTATGTGGCCAATAGGACAAAAAGTTATTAAGAAATTGGAATCTCCTGTCATAAAATCATATCATTTCCAAAAAAATTGGTTAGGTGATTAATTGCATCTTGCACCGAGTTAATTTTCATATTTAAATTAGGTATATACATATATATATATATATATATATATATATATATATATATATATATATATATATATATATATATATATATATATATATATATATATATATATATATATATATATATATATATATATATATATATATATATATATATATATATATATATATATATATATATATATATTCATAAATGAAATAAAAAGCCGAAGGTAAGTCGATAGGATCTTTATAAACTCGCTGCTGGGAATAACAGTAAATGGACTACAACAGCATACGCTTTGTAGGAGCCTAAAAAAAAAACACTAATATAGTATCATCAATAGTGTCACTCCAGATTCAAGAAAAAGAACTTGCTGCATAAGATTGAAACTTATGGCAAAAAGCAAATCCTCTACGATAGTCGATAGATAAAGAGGCGGAAATCATAGGTTAATCCTGGTGGGCCATCAACCAGTATCGAAAATTTTAAAATCCACACTAAAAAGGTGTATAGGTGATGCCAGCTGGGCATCATGTATTATGAGTTGCTCCAAACGGTCTCTACTCACCGTTATCAGCAGCAATTGATTCGTGGTAGTAACGCTCTGGGGGAGAAAATTCTTATACTGACAAAGTAAGAAAAGAAGTCACTTTGCTTTATTACAACATATGACCACATACAGTAAAAATTACTCTAGAAATGATCACCGAGTTGGACTCTGCGATATAGCGCGGATAGCTGCGTCATACATATCTCTTGAAGAAGCCTTGAACTTGTTGAGCTGAAAACCGCCAAGTTTTTCTAGATCTAGGACTCGACAATTACCTGAAAGGTCGCTAAATTATGAATAAATTCAGCGGAAATTGAAAAAAAGAATTAGGGAGAAAATTAAGAGAGATTGGAAAGAAAGAAAAAGAAAAATTAAAAGAAAGAAAAGATAAGAGAACTAGAAATAGAGGGAGGTTACTCCTTTTATAAATGAATGTCAAAAAACGAAAGGAAAATAGTTGAAGACCTAATAGTATAAAAAGTACTAAAAACATCACATTAAACATGTAGAAAATACGAATGAACTGAACGAACTGAATGAATGAATGAAGTGAATAAAGAACGATGAATAATGAACATGTAGAAGAAACGCTGTCGTTAGATTTTTATAGCATTGTACTCAATTAGTTAGTCATAAACTCTCCATTGAGAATATTCGTATTGAAATGGTGTTGCATCTTTTTTAACGTTTTATATTGTTTTGTTGGTCAGTAATATGAATAAACAACAAGGGTTGGCTTAGTTACCTTGTTTGCTTCAGTCCTGTCTTTGTTAGAAAATCCTCTGATGTTTATTCTGAAAGAAAAACATTAGACCCTAACCCTAATTCATGATTGAAAAACAAACTCTTTAACTTAAAATGGAAGGTAGAAATCTCCCCTCTGTGACCTTGACATAATGAATGATCCAAAACAGCGCTTAAACCAACAAACTAAATCGACACCGATCCGAATCGAGCGGCGACGATAGTGGCCTTAGGAGGGGGCGAGGAGAAGTGGGCCAGTGAAACTGCGACATTTTAGGCCGCCTCCGGAGGTCGAAAAATAAAAAGCCACTCACACCCTCCACGTACCACTCCTCAAAAAGAATTGCATGTCGAGCGGATCACGCGACTCCAACCTGGAATTAGTGACTGATAACAGAATGACGTTTTTTATGGTTTCGAATGTGTTTTGTTTTTTCCCGAAACTTTCGGTACACCAGTTGATTTCAAAAATATAAAAATATAAAAAAAAACAAAAAAATTAAAATATGCCAGATATCTATTAAATTTTATTTATTTCAAGTAAAAGGCCAACTTTCCATTCAAATAACTCTGCAGGAAATTGAACAAAAATGTATGATATACGAAGATCGCTCGCAAAATTCTCGGCCTGACGCAGACTTAGCGCAAATATAATCAAATGACTACGTTATTTGTAAAATAGTGAACTACTGAATTTAAATTAATTTGCGGTCTGATGGACCAAATTGTCACAAAACCCACAATGTCGTATTAAATGATCACGTACTAAAAGTACGCATTCTTTGAAAAGTGATATTCGCGCTGTTCATATATCAGGTATGACGGTTAACAATTTTAATTTTTTTAAGAGATGGTGCTGGAAACAAGGGTCGGTTTACAGTCTAATCTCTTATGCAATTTTGTTGCTACAACAGTACCTTTGAAAACGCCATTGATGTTTAAGCGATTTCAAGTTAGCGTCATACTTTTTCGAAACAAATAAAGAGCATTTGCGGAACGTATTGCTTTTCTTGTTCAATCAAGAAAAAAACGGGAGTGAAAGCCGTCATATATTTGTGGAAACTTACGGTGAATACTTTTGTGAAAGCCGTCATATATGTGTGAAAATTTCAAAACGGTCAAATATTTGGAACTATCAAATTACAAGTATTGTTGGAAGAAGACGATATGCAAACTCAACAACATATGTCAGGGAAATTAAATATTATCAACATATATCGCCGAATTATTTGTGATCGTCTGCATACCATGGGAAAGATTAAGAAGGCAGGAAAATAGGTACCACATCAGCTGAATGATAGACAGATGGAAAAGCGCAAAAACGTGTGTCAAGTTTTGCATTCTCGGCAAGAAATATATATTTTCCGATTGTGTCGTCTTTCCATCGGATCGTGACTGGTGACGAAAAATTAATATATTTCGAGAATCGAAAACACAGAAAATTATCGCTTTGCAAAGCGATATAGAATATCGCTTTGCAAAGAAGACAAATATGTGTATTTAGTAGGATCGGAAGGGTGTCGTGTACCAAAACCATCTGAAACCAGGTGAAACAGTTAATACCTTCCGCTGTCGTCAATAAATGATTAATTGCATTGCTATGCATTGATGGAAAAGCGACCAGAATGAGTTACAAGACACGAAAAAATGTGATTTCGCAGCACGATAACTCCGCATCACACACACCGAAAGCGGTCAGAGACATCATTTCTGCACTTGGCTGGGAACTCTTACCCCACCCTCCTTTCTCAACAGACTTGGCTCCTTCCGACTACCACCTGTTATGATCTATGTTTCACACACTTTCCATGAAACACTTTAACAATTACGGAAAAGTCGAAAACTGGCTTGAAGACTGGACCACCTCAAAAGATGTACGGTTTTCCAGGGAGGACATCCACAAATTGCCAGAGAGATGTGAAAAATGTGTCGCTACCGATGGCGCATTCTTTGAATAAACCATTTTTTACCTTTCTCCCAAATTAAACGTATTTTTTACTACACCTGGTAATGACAAAATAATCAAAAAATTCCTTTTAATTTTGTTTTTGAAACAATAAAAATCATGAATAGGTTCGCTACGGTTATCATAATAATGTATATAACTATATATAACTCTATTAGCCAAGATTCACTCACATTATTAAAAAATAACTTTTGTTATTCTAATAAATTTTTATATTCTTTAGAGGTAACTAGATGAGAAAGAAACAGTAAGCGCACGAATGTTTTTTTGGAGTCAATACTCGCCTAAAATATGACAGATCCTCCTCTCATTTGCAATATCAATAAAATAATTTATTTCGTGCTGAGATCTGGAAAATTAAAGGAAAAACAATCAAACCCATTCGAATTAAAATTTTTTTCGTCATCAAAAATGATGGTCATGG